>OY992876.1:339553727-339678058 GCA_963921405.1 Cepaea hortensis
GTAGGACAGAGATATGGAGGAGAAGGAGGATGGTGAACGCAGTAGAGCTGGAAGATAAACTTGGCCAGAATGGTCATTGTATATGTGTTTACTAGAATATGTTTTACTTAAGATTGCGCTGATGTAGAACTAGATATAATACATTCTTGACTTTCTTTCAAGCTCTCAAGAACGAGTTATGACTAGGTAGAGCCAGGACTGGCAGACGTCAGAATACCGGCAAGCTGTCTTTTTGTGTGTCCACTGGAGAGTGGGGATCTGGACCACAGATCCAGATAGTTCATGTAAAAAGTTATGTAATGTTTGTCATCAATAACAATATGTTATATGATTTCATCATCATCATCGTACAAACCATCATATGTCTATTTTTATGATTAGTAAATAAATGTTGTAGTATTGTAACTCATAGTTCTGTCATAATAGTTTTTTCCAATTGTGCATACGTGTTGTTGTGTACATTGGTGGGGGTTCACTTAGACACCAAGGAAGGGAGCAGTCAGGGAGAAAAACCTGTACTGAGATAGTTGTCAACTCTTATATTTAGACTTAAAAATCTATCTTAGCTAACCTTCTCTTTCCCATTCCTTGGCGAATATTCAGCACAGTTCATTTCATTTTGTAACGAGCCACTTGGAGCTGTACGTTGGATATTCAGGGCTTAATATATAGTTCAGCCATATAGACTTTGTCCCTAGTCAGTTTCTGACTATTTGGGGTTGCTCGCCAGTGAATAATACTTTCATCTAGCCGATGGGGCACCCCGACTTCTGACAGAAGTAAGTATTGAAAAGTTTTCGGTTGAATGTGTAGGGACGTATGTGAGTTTTCAGATCTGGTGGAAGGCTATTCCACAAGTGAGCACCAGAATACGCGAAACATGTTTTGTATAAGTCCAATCTAGGCTTCGGAATCTGTAATAAATTTAAGCGCTTACTGTTAATTGCATTAGATTGAATTAAAGGTAGAAAATACTCTGGGGCAATTTCAGATATAATTTTATTCACTGATTTGGCTTTGTTAAAAAGGAAGTGCTTTCGAATTGGTAGAAGTCTTAAATGGCTGTATTAGTTATAACGTTCAACGTGATTTATGCCAGAAACTAGACGTATAGCGCGGTTTTGAAGCGAACACAATCGTTTCATATTAGATTTGGGGCAACCATCCCAGACTGTGGAACAATAATCGAGAGGTGATTGGATATAGGATGTATAGAATATTTTTCGTGTGCTTTCATCCAAGAAGTGCTGAATTTTAGCAAGTTGGTAAACTTGTTGTACTTTCTCTTAGTAAGGACGTGAACATGAGAGCTCCAGTTTAAATGTCTGTCAATTAAAAGACCTAATGTTTTATGTTCACTTACGTTAACTATAGGTAACGTGTCCACGATGAGCTCGAGACGTGCCACAGTTACGGCTAGTGTCTGTGGTTTTTGTCTGGTCGTTATTAGCATGGATTTGGTTTTGTCGATGTTAATTAGCATGCGGTTTTCATTGCTCCATCTACTAAGGTTATCAAGTTCGTTTTGTAAAGAGCTCTCTAAGTCACTACGGTTCTCTTGACTAGTGTATATAGTGCATTCGTCCGCAAATAGGTCACACGAAGTATTGAGATATAAAGGAAGATCGTTAATATAAACTGCAAAAAGCAGCGGACAGACAGACAGACAGACAGACAGACAGACAGACAGACAGACAGACAGATAGACAGACAGATAGATAGATAGATAGGTAGATAGATAGATAGATAGATAGATAGATAGATAGATAGATAGATAGATAGATAGATAGATAGACAGACAAACAGACAGATAAATAGACAGAAAGATAGAGAGAGGGGGAGGGGAGATAGAGAAGATATCATGATATATATATATATATATATATATATATATATATATATATATATATATATATATGTGTGTGTGTGTGTGTGTGTGTGTGTGTATATATATATATATATATATATATATATATATATATATATATATATATATATATATATATATATTGTGTACTCTGTTCTGTGATCCGGATCGAACGTTCAGGTAATAATATAAACCGATATATACAACATGCGACATCTGTGCGACCACATTAAATATGATGTCATCCGGAGCCACGGCTTCCTCTCCAGTGGCGAATACGCTTGCCTGCCGACACGTCAGTCATGTGCTCGAACACAAATAAAAGAAGACGGTCCCTGGGTCGACCCTCAGCCGTTTGGTCTTTTTTAAAAATAGTAGAACGTGCGAACAGACTATTATTTCCTTCGGCGAGACTTAATCGTATTTTGCAGGGGGCTAGTTCGAATACAGTATTGATCACAAACAACGAGCAGGATCTGTAACATTTAGTAGGAGCGGTTATTGTACACAGTGAACAAATGGAGTTAGAATTAAATTGCAAGCAGACGGAGATTATAGTCGTCACTAAAAAGAAAGAAAAACTACAATGTAATATATGTGTAAATGGGAAGGTTCTTAAACAAGTAAATCGGTACAACTATCTCGGAAGAGTCTAACCTCTGGAGTGAGATGCCCTTAAGAGATTGGGGTAAGAATCGCTATGTCAAGGTTGCCTTTTGCAAGACTGGACACATGCTGGCCAGTAAACGGATGTCAATTGCAACGAGAAAAAGTGTGTCAGATGCTACATAGAACCACTGAGCTTTAGATGTGTTAAATGGGCCTTTACTTTACTACTTTTTGTCCGGCATGCTCTAAGCCCTGTAAAAGGGTCATAAACTTGTCTGTACGATTTTTCAAATTAACGCCAATGACGTATATCTATTAAATGAAACCAGAAGTCTTTGCCTTGCATGTTATCTTATCTTTAACTGTAGTTTGGCATTTTATTTATTCTCATTCTTATCTTAAATAAATAAACTGGGATTATTTTACCATGGCTTAAAGACAGCGGGGACGTATCACGGTGATAAGTGTCAGAATGACACGGATAGTTAGTTCAAGTTGTCAACATTTACTTTCAGTTCGAGATAGCGCTGGGAAATTTTTTTAATATCCTATTAAAAGTAAAACTCCATTCTGACGCAATGAGAAAGTTCTAAAATGTCTCTGCCATGGCGAACATCTAAACTTTAGAGACGTTACAGGATACATCCATTTTAGATACTAAGGTAAGTTTACCGACTATATTTCATTCTTACCGATTATGTCTTTTCTTACAGTCAATGCCGTGTGGCGTTGTGGATTATGTCTGTCCTCAGCATTCTGTCTCGTGCGCAGCTAATCATCGTTTCTCAGCCTTTTGGCTAAGATCAAAGTATAGTATCTGCACTTGATCTAGCCAGGGCCACCAGCAGAGGCGGTCATCCGAATGACACACATGGACGTGGGGACCTCATGGGGCGGCTCTGGCCCCTGGGGGAACCGCAAGCCCTAATAAAAAAAATGCTAATCATGTATGATGCTGACATCTCTGCCATAACATGACCTCAAATTGTCCAACTTCCTCTTTCTTCGGCTTCCCCTGCCTTTCCCCCCAGTCTTCCAGTCGTGAGGACACGCTTCAGCTTCACCTTTCTCATGACGGGCCTAAAGAATGTGAATAAAATAATGGAATTGCGGTAAATCTGTGGAAATGTAAATAATATAAAATAACACAAAGTAATGCAGCTTTATATAACATAATTACGGAAAAAAGGGCGTTGCCGCGACTAGCTTTCATCAGCAAACAAATACATACGTAACACCCAACATATAATCACGGAGAAGACACTACAGTGTCCACTTTAAGGCAAAAGAGCGGGATGAGAATAATGAAAGAATTAGAACAATGAAGAGAAAATGAAAAAAAAAAAAAAAAACGGGGAAGGAGGAGGGGGTTGTGTTAATTACTTTCTGATGCGAGTAAACATTGATTGATAATGTCAAATGTGCGCAAGTTTATTATGTAATGCATTCCGATTAATGAAAACTGCTTTTTCAAGCAAACGAAGAAGAGGAAGTAAATCTAATACACATGTGTGCCGAATAAGGACACACCCACCCTTCGAGGTGGAAGAGCGCATAAATAGACGTTTCTTACTTCCAATGAAAGAGAAAACGAAGAATAAGGAGGAGGAAGAGGAGGAGAAGTAGAAGGAACAGGCGGAGAAGACGAAGAGGGGGAAGGGGAGTAGTGTGAAGAAGAAAAAGAAGAGGAGTAGGATGAAGAAGAAGAAGAGGAGGAGAAGGTGGAGGAATGTGAAGAGGAGGAGGAGAAAGAAGAAGAGGAAGAAGACGAGGAGGAAGAAGAAGAAGAAGAAGAAGAAGAAGAAGAAGAAGAAGAAGAAGAAGAAGAAGAAGAAGAAGAAGAAGAAGAAGAAGAAGAAGAAGAAGAAGAAGAAGAAGAAGAAGAAGAAGACTTAATAATCATGTGTGGTTAAACCAATATTCTCAATGACCATACAGCACAAGAGGAATATTGCAAACTGCCTCGCACTGGCCATAATTTTCTAAAGGAGAAATCTGGAACCAACCCAACCCTGCTGGGTCGACCCCACGGCTGTCATCTCATTATTCCTCTTTCCTATGTCCTTCACTGCTCTATGTCGTCGCAAACTTGTTTTATGACCTGGTTTCATTCGTTCGATCGCTTGGTATGCTGAGTTGTGGGTTTTTAAGATGTTTATGTCTCCGTCGATCCATCTTTCTGGTGGTCTTCCCCTGCCTCTTGATGTTTCCATTTTCATATTGCATGCTCTTGCTGCTGGCGACATTGGGTTCATTCTCACTAGGTGGCCGAAGCAGTTAAGTCTTTGTTTATCAATGAATTTAACAACTGTGGAGCCAGGGAACCTGAGAATAGAGCGCCTGGCCATACCAAACAAAGACTAAAAATAATGCACTGTTATGCAGAGGGAGTCAGCAACAACAAAAAGGAAAATATCTTGGGCCAAGAAAAAGTAAGCGTATGTTGCTTGCACGAAACTCATTTCAATGAAAATATAGCCTTCAAAATCAGAGACTGACCGAAAGGACAGGCGAAAAGGTGTGATATTGACCCTTGTAAAAAAAAAAACATCACTGCTTCCCTAGCTGAAGTTTACATGAAAGGGGCAGAGTATCAGACACTTAAAATTAAGACAGACAATACAGTACTAAATCTGATCAATTACTACTGTCCAAGTGACCGCCAACAGGCACTAGACAAACTAACAGTAAAAGAAAAAAAATGATTGTGTGTGGCGATTTCAACAGCCACTCGCAGAGCTGGGGTTATAATCACATGGGCCCGAGAGGCGAGAGACTGGAAGACTGGCAGGATGAGAATAGATTTATCTTGATTAACAAGCCGTCTGACATCTGACCTGGCTCTTCCTTCATCGGACCTGGAGTGAGACATCACACGAATTGTTGGGAAACAACTTGGTGGCAGTGACCATCAGCCAGTCTTTCTAACTGTAAAAAGTGAGCTTGTAAGTTAAAGTAACACCCTTTCGAGGTGGAACTACAAGAAAGCGGACTGGGCAATGCACAAGCATCGCACCAACATACTGGTTAGAAACCTGAACACAGACAAAGGCATAAATAAAGTACTTGAAGAGTTTGGGAAATGCATACTACAGGCAGAACGAGAAACAGTACCAAGAGGAGCTCGTAAACAATACAAACCTTATCGGAGTAATGAACTGGAACATTTGCATAATGATATGGAAGTGTGTAGAAAGCAAGCAGAGGCCAAAACCAGCCAAGAGCACCACAATAAATACCAGCATGGCAAAGCCAAATTTCAAAGGGCCGAGCTGCAGACAAGACGGAAAAGTTGGCAGGAGAAAAGGAAGTTGTGGAAGCTAATAAAACAACTTGACGATGAGGGCCAGGGATAAACTCAAAGATTGCACTACATAAAGACGGAAACATCTTAACAGAAAAGCAAGCAGCTGACCATTTGCGGAATCGTTTGCACAAAATAACAACATCAAAAATAGTAAAGACAAACAACAAAAGATTAGAGAGAAATGGCAACATACAGGACATAATTAAATAGTACATACGGTTCTGGTGGAACCTATCACAATCAGCGAATTGGAGCTGGCAATATCAAAACTTAAAATGGGAAAGTCACAAGGAGCTGATGGTATCTTCAACTTTCAGGAACCTAGGAACAGACGCTAAAGAAAGCTGTTGCAGATCTTCAATAACAGCTGGACCTCAGGAAGAGTTCCACCAGCCTGGAGAGAAGCATCATGATACTTCTCCTAAAATCAGGGAAAGATAGTTCCAATGTCTCCAGCTACAGACCAATTAGCATCACCAGCTGTCTCTGCAAAACAATGGAGCGCATCATCAATCACAGACTGCCGTGGTACATTGAAAGAGAAAACATCCTTGTGTCATAGCAGGCTGGCTTTAGGCAGGGATATTCTATGGAAGATCAGACAACCTACCTGTCTCAAGAAACTGAGGATGCATTCCAAGAGAAGAAACTGGTGCTTGCGGCATGGATAGATCTAAAAAAAAAAAAAAAGGCCTTTGGCAAAATCTGGAAAGAAGGTCTGATGAAGAAACTGAGAAAATATAAAGTCAATGGAAGAATGTAAAAAACATGCTTGCACAACAGAAGAGCCCGAGTCCAGATAGACGGACTCAAGAGCATGAAAGTACTATTGCGGCACAGTGTTCCCCAGGGCGGAGTCCTGTCTCCTACACTTTTTCTAATCTGCATCAATGATCTTTTTGCTAAACTACCACATGGAATTAAAGTGGCAATGTAAGCTGATGACCTGGTCCCGTGGAGCACAAATGAACATGCATCAGTGGCCACCAGATCGCTACAAAGAGATGTAGATGCATTAGTTGCATGGGCAAATAGATGGTGTTTCAGCATAAACACTGACAAGTGCAGCACCACTCTATTTACCCTCTCTCCAAAACAAAAGGCAGGAATCATCCAGATAAATGGAATACCCCTTAGAGAAGATAAAGAACCATTATACCTTGGAGTTACATTTGATGGAAGGCTGACATGGAGAAAACACACAAACAAAGCAGTAGCAAAAGCCATCCTGAGAGAACTAAGTGGAACCACATGTGGAACCAGTAGGAAAATACTTAGCAAAGTTTACCAACAGAGCATACGACCACACCTGGAATACGTGTCAAATGCGTGGTGTTCAGCATCAAAAACCCCACAAGAAGAGCTGGACAAGCAAAATCAAGCACTTAGAGTCACCACAGGAGGGATGAGGTCAACCCCTATTGTGGAGATGGAGAAGATGAGGAGGACACAACACTGAGAGGGCGCAGAGATACGAAAACGCTAATACGAGCAGAAAAGTCTTCAGCTTGCCAGGTCACCCTAAAAAGAACAGATTTGAAAACTTAGCGTGATAAAAGAAACAGTTTTACCCATCAGGCCAAACCACTCTGCAGAGAAACCACCGATCTGCCCACAGTTGGTATCCACTTGAAAACTATTCAAGAGCGAACTCCATGGAAAGAGAAACAAAGACTATCACTACAAATGCAGACAAAAGTGAGAGGAATATTTGACAAGGAAGAACAGAACAGTGTACAGCACAGAACAGCCACTCTCAGCTTTTTTGATGAAGAATACCCACAGGACCTCTGGATCCAAGTATACACAGATAGGGCAGTACAAAATACTGTTCGAAATGGAGGAGCGGGAATGTATACAGAATACCCAGATAATACTAGGAACACGGCCAGAGTACAACAGGAAAGTATTGCCATAACTATGATGCTGAAATTGAAGCAATATAGATAGCAACAGATAAATTACTAAATACCAGTTATGGCACACAACATGTAGTGCTATTGACAAATGCAAAATCTGTACTCAAGGCGCTCCTGCCTGGGAAATTGCCAGTACTAAGGACACTAATTTCTGAACTTAGCAGTCATCATAAGGTCACCATACAGTGAATACCATCCCGCTGTGGAGTACCCGGAAACGACAGAGCAGATCGATTGGCTAAGGAAGGAGCAAATGAAGAACAGCCTGGTGTGCCCGTTACATACCACCAAAAGAACAGAATGATCAAATCAGTCAGAAAGCCACCAAAACCTGCTCAAGATGACTACCACGTTATGGACAGACCAGAACAAGTCATTATTCTGCATCTCAGAACAGGACACAATAGATTACGCAACCACATGTATATAAAATTCAAGATTGGTGAATCAGCCATGTGCACATGTGGATTGGCGCCTGAGACCGCAGATTACATACTCCAAGACTGCCCAAAATACGACATATATAGGTAAACTTCTGACCTAGAGAGACGACAGTGGAAGATAAGCTCTATGGACCATTTAGTGAACTAAAAAAGACATTTAAATTCATACAAGAGACAACATTGAAGTTATAGACATATTTCAATGGAACGAAAGAAGAACTCCCTCCGTCCATCGATTACGTGGTCAGTCTTTTTCTCTGCTTCCATTTGGTCTGTACATCACTGCTTGTTGCGGTTGTTGGTAACATAGTTACATGGCCAAACCATTTGACTTGAGGAATTCTAATAAAATCTAACGTTGCCATAAACCTGATAGGAAATAATGTCATTCTGTCTCTGATGGGAAATGAACGCTGACCACTATAGTGGCAACACAGCTCAACACCACAATACTACACTTACTTTGTGAAGGGATGAAACTCTTTATTTACTAGTCCGAATTACCGTTACTGTTTACATCGTTGAAGGACAAAGGCCGTTCGAAGCACTTGAGTGGCATTCCCTGTCCGAATAGTTCAGGAGACATTAACATTGCTACAACTGTTCATATATTTAGTTAATGAACACATGAACAGGACGATTCTTCTTCTTCTTCTTCTTCTTCTTCTTCTTCTTCTTCTTCTTCTTCTTCTTCTTCTTCTTCTTCTTCTTCTTCTTCTTCTTCTTCTTCTTCTTCTTCTTCTTCTTCTTCTTCTTCTCCTGCTCCTCCTGCTCCTGCTCCTCCTCCTCCTTCTTCTTCTTCTTCTTCTTCTTCTTCTTCTTCTTCTTCTTCTTCTTCTTCTTCTTCTTCTTCTTCTTCTTCTTCTTCTTCTTCTTCTTCTTCTTCTTCTTCTCCATCTCCTCCTCCTCCTCCTCCTCCTCCTCCTCCTCCTCCTCCTCCTCCTCCTCCTTCTCGTTCTTCTTCTTCTTCTTCTTCTTCTTCTTCTTCTTCTTCTTCTTCTTCTTCTTCTTCTTCTTCTTCTTCTTCTTCTTCTTCTTCTTCTTCTTCTTCTTCTTCTTCTTCTTCTTCTTCTTTTCTTCTTCTTCTTCTTCTTCTTCTTCTTCTTCTTCTTCTTCTTCTTCTTCTTCTTCTTCTTCTTCTTCTTCTTCTTCTTCTTCTTCTTCTTCTTCTTCTTCTTCTTCTTCTTATTCTTCTTCTTCTTCTTCTTCTTCTTCTTCTTCTTCTTCTTCTTCTTCTTCTCCTCCTCCTTCTTCTCCTCCATCTCCTCCTCCTCCTCCTCCTCCTCCTCCTCCTCCTCCTCCTTCTTCTTCTTCTTCTTCTTCTTCTTCTTCTTCTTCTTCTTCTTCTTCTTCTTCTTCTTCTTCTTCTTCTTCTTCTTCTTCTTCTTCTTCTTCTTCTTCTTCTTCTTCTTCTTCTTCTTCTTCTTCTTCTTCTTCTTCTTCTTCTTCTTCTTCTTCTTCTTTAGACCTTTATTTTTCACTGGGGTTTAGTCCCTCACAACTCATTACACGCTATCCTATCTTTAGCTACCCTACGACGCTTTTTCATGTCCTTCCCATACTATTTATTGATGTTTCTACTTCTCTCTTCCTTTTGTTTTTATGGTCTTCCTCTATGTAATGTGTCCTGTGGATTCTAGAGGTAGGTTAGTTAGTTAGTTAGTTAGTCGACAGATCATACTCATTGCACATCGAACCATTCAGTCCATAAGTGCTCGGATCCCCTCCTCAACAAATCCCGCAGCGTGTAGCGGCTAACGACACCAGTTCTGTGTTGGTTTATCAATCTTCTTTGGCTTCCTGCGTAGTGTTCTTGTTTGGCCACACCTCTTTTAATTTGTTGTTCTCGCAGTCTGGCCATAGTTGTAGATTCACAGTCATCACTTGGTTCACGCAAAAGTCTTACTTCTCGTAGAGCATTCAGAATGTCAGCCTGGTCCATTGCGCGTCCGCCCTCCACCGTAGCCTCACCTGCGAGCTTGTCAGCCCGCTCATTTCCTTGTACTCCCGCATGCTCTGGCACGAAGATGAAACTAATCTTTGCCAGCCGAGACCGCTCCAGAGACAGCAACCATTCTCTTCGGATCCAACCCACCTCTATCCTCTTGATCATGTTCATTGAGTCGCTAAGGAAACAAGCCCTAGTGAATGTCTGTGTCTCGAGCCATGTTATTGCTTTACTTACTGCCATGACTTCCATAGTCAGGCTACTTGTGGTCTCAGTGAAAGCACCAGAGTCCTCCTTCACAATTCTTCCTCCGGCCCGAGCCGTAAAGGCCCATGACCTTCTCACATGTCGGACGACCGACCCATCTGTGTAGATGACAGCATCACCGTCTAGCGAATTCTCGAAAATCAACGCTTGTACTTCAGCCTCCGCAGCAGCCGGATTTTCTTGTCTGCATTTTCTATCTAGTTGGATGCAAACTGAAAAGGATGTGCAGAAATCTGTTGGCATTTGTACCCACTCCTCGCCAGGATCTAAGTTCTCAAGTGAACACACCTGTTGAAGAATGTCTACGGCTTGACCCATTCACGACCGTCCTCTTTTTAACCTGCTGCCCTTCACATTCATAAGTTCACTATGCAGTGGATGTTGTGTGTTTGCGTTAACTCTGAGGTAGGCGCGTGCTCTGCAAACTTGTATTCTGTCTTCAATGGTTGGAAAATCAAGAAGGTAGCGCATCGCCCTACATGCCGTATCTCTTGTACATCCAAGAATAATGCGCATAGCTTCATTCTGTATCCTTTCCATCCTTTCTATCTGCTTACGGCTGAAAGTCAGGATTGCCATCGCATACTCAAAAACAGACATGACCAGCCCCTCGTACATAAGACATAGATGGCGCTGCTCACAGTTTGCTGCTGCCATCACCCGCATCGCAGCAAATCCCGCTTGACCTTTGTTATCATCTGATCTATGTGCTCATTATAAGCAAGGCTTCGATCAAACCGTATCCCCAGTTAATTCATTGCCTGCGTTCTTTCCACCATCTCTGAACACAGCCTTACAGTTGGTGTTGGAGTGTTGACAATATGATTATTCAAAGAGAACAAAGTCACTGTTGCCTTTGTTGGGTTGACCATTGCCGCAGCTTCATCACACCAAGTACTTATGCGATTGAGTTCGGTTTGTAGTTCCACAGCAACCTGACCTCTATCCTTACCCTGACGATACACTAAAACACCATCGACATATGACAATGTCCTACCAGGTCCAGTGTTCTGCTCACTGGTGATACTCACCGTGTAGGCGTCGAACAGTACCGGAGATAATGGTGATCCCTGTGGTAGGCCAGGATATATTTTTGATGGTTCCGAAGCCCAACTGCCACATCTAATAACTACTTTCCTTTGGAAGAGGGCTGCAGCGATTCAACTAAGGAGGAATGGACTTATTTTGAGTTCAAGAAGCTGAAACATTAAAAGATCCAATGGTACGCTGTTGTACGCGTCCTCAAGATCGATCGCTGCAGCAAAGGTTTCAATGCCTGAGTGGAAACCTTCATAGACATCATGGGCAAAAACTGCTGCATTCGTCCAGGTTTCTCTTTTTGGACGGCACCCACCCAGGGCAGGTGGGAAAATCCCATGCCTCTCTAGCTGGCTTGATATTGTTAAAGAAATTAACTTCTCCAGCAGCTTGCTTATTGTATTCTGCTAGGTTATAACTCGATATCCCTGAATTTTTGTGTGGTCTTTGCCAGGCTTCGGCAAGGGAATCAGATAGCTGTGTAAACACTCCTCATTGATGCTAGCACTCCCTATACTGTTGTTGTACATGTCTACAAGTTTCTGTAGCTCGTTGTCGGTACACCTATTGATGTCGTCGTATTTTGTGCCACCAGGTCCAGGAGCGCTGTTTTTTGATCGTCGAAGCACAGCCTTGATTTCTTTCACTGTCACTGGTCTTCATCCGAAGTGTTCTGGGTCTTGCACCTGTCTGAGGTGACCTCCTTGGCAAGATAGCGGCCTCCCATGTCTGTCTGGTTGCTCTGCTCTGACCTTTTCCTCGTCAGTCCTCTGCCAGATGAGGTCAGCACCTTGGAAGTCAGAAATGCTCTTATTCTTGACTACCCCACTCATGCTTTTATATAGTCGCCAGAACAATTTCAGTGACTTGTCTGTGCTTACTCTTTGACACACCTCTGCCCATTTTTCACTTTTAACCACCTTGACCAGTTTTTGGAAATAGGTTTCGTTTGTGTGCATTTCTCTTTCTAAGTGCCTACAGGGACTAGGATGACCAGGTCTGTTCTTCTTGGCATTTTACCATCTCCTTACAGCATTACGCTTATCCACCCAAGCATTCTCCACCTCGAAATTCCACCAAGGTGGCTGCTCCCAGCTTCTTTT
Organism: Cepaea hortensis; assembly: GCA_963921405.1. Taxonomy (NCBI): domain Eukaryota; kingdom Metazoa; phylum Mollusca; class Gastropoda; order Stylommatophora; family Helicidae; genus Cepaea; species Cepaea hortensis. The sequence goes on from OY992876.1 coordinate 339,566,229, forward strand.
TCCTGCCCAGAAGCTTTCTGCGCTTGTCACGTCTTATTTTACTCACCACATCTTGCCCTGTACTGTCATACTGGAACGTCTTTACCTTTAGCTTGTGCTGCCTGGTTCTGCCTTTCTCCACCAATATGCTGCAAGGGTGGTGGTCGCTGCCGTGTTGTCCTAGGACACCCCATCTACACACTGTAGTGAGTGAAGGAGAAACTAGCGCCAGATCAACAGCACTGTCCTCATCGCCTGGACGGCTTGTTGTCCTGGTGACACAGCCACTGTTGATACAAATCAGGTCAATGGTTACAAGTGCAGTCTCGAGATCCTCCCCTTGTGTGTTGGAGGGAATGTTTCCCCATGATCTGCCTTTAGCGTTGAAATCGCCGCCACATAAAATAACATTTCTCTCGTGACCTAATATTTCACTTAAGCACTGCCACTTCTGGGAATCCTTACTCACGTTGCGGGCATAAACATTAACCAACAGGAATGACATCGTCACTGTCCCAACTGGACATATCTAGCTCTGACGTCACCATGCTGTCGCGAATGAGAATCGCTATTCCCAGATGTCGTCTGTTGTAGAAACATTTAAAGCCGGCAATTCGGAGTAGCTGACCACCCAGTCTCGTCTCCTGGAGCGCTACAATGTCATTTCTGTAAGCCAGGGTTTCTAGAATAGAGCGCCGTTGCATTACGCTGGCGCAGTTCCAATACAGAATACGGATATTCCTTAGTCCCAGAAGGTCACACTTCAGTCTAAAACGCCTTAAACCACCACGCTTACATTGTTTGCGGCTTGCCCGGCGCCCACGTTGCCTCGTAAGGTTGACTGCCGACTGCTCGGAGAACACACGTTGTTCCGCCATGTTGAAAAGCCGAAAACCACAGAAACCACACACACTGCGAAAAATTCACTCAAGGATTGCTTCGCTCAATGCATGAAACTCCGTAGCATCAGCGCAGATCTTGAGTAGAAACTCCTGGTTTTACATCCTGGCACACAAATTACAAGCAAGAGATGAATAAATCCATCTCGTACGCGAAAATGTTAACGATCACAAAACAACACGACCGTCCGTCGCCATCTTGAAACCTGAAACCGAGATGAGAAATAGGTCTTTCAGTTATACCGGGTTTTTGTATGTAGAACACATCTGCATAAAAATGAAGTACATAACGTCATCAAAAATGCGCCAAAACTTCATTAAATTGATTACAATAGTTACTGCTATGGTCTAACGCTATTTTAGTGAAGCTTGAAAGTACCAATGAAGTATTCATTATAACAGATGTTGGAAATGTCCACCACGGGCTTTAGAACATGACTGTACACGCCTCTTCATATTGTCCCACACATTCTGCAGCGTGTCTGCCGTTATTACTGGAATGGTTGGTAATTCTGGTTGCTTCTTTCAGGTTCTCAATTGTGTGTACATTATATTTGTAAACATTTCCTTTCAAGGAATCCCATAGATAATAATTTAATGGAGTTAGATCTGGAGAACGATCAGGCCAAATTCCGCGTGATATTATGCGATTTGCTAACATTTCTTCTTCAAAAAAAAAAAAACGAAGTGATGCTCTAGTTGTGTGTGGAGTTCCACATTCTTGCTGGAACCACGCTTCTTCAATTTCACGTTTATTCAGCTGTTCTGAAAAAAAGTTCAAGAATGTCAGTACGGTACCGATCGGCATTTATAGTGTTGTTAAAGAAAATTGGTCCAATGAAACGTTTTCTACTGACGGCACACCATACCGCAATTTTCTCATCGTATAGATTGATTGATAGAGGCGCTTCTTGAAATACTTTGGGAGTAAAATAGCTCCTAATACGATTATTTTGACTATTGACATATCCAGATAAATGAAACCATGCCTCACCAGAGAAGAATGTTACATCGAGAATTGATTCGTCTTCTTTAGCTAAACATGCTTGAAACCATGTGGAGTAGTTGATTCTGGATTGATTATCACACTCTTTTAATTCAGACACAACAGAAATCCTGAATGGATGAAAATGTAATCGTTGTTTAAGAATTGTGTGCACTGTGCTCGCTGAAACGTTCATTTGTTGCAACATTTTCCTTTAGGACTTACTTGGACTTTTCAGGATTCTGTCTTGGATATCTAGAAATGTTTCTTGAGACACAGCAGGCCTATCAGATCGCGGAGCATCTTCTACATATCCCATAACAAGAAACGTATTCAACACATTTCTAACAATAATGCGATGAGAAGGTTGTTTATCAAGAGATCATGCTATAAATCTATGTTCTTCATTGATGTACTTCAGTTTACAAGATTATTCTAATACAAAGTGTAGTGATTTTTAACAAACAACTGTTACTATTTTCATTTTGTTTTCACGGCCTTTTGGCTAAGATCAAAGTGCAGTATCTGCATTTGATCTTGCCAGGGCCACATGCAGAGGCGGTCATCCGAATGTCACACAGGTACGTGGGGACCTGATGGGGTGGCTCTGACTCCTGGGGGAACCGAGAGCCCTTACTTTAAAAAAAAAACGTTTAAAAAAAAAAAAAAGTCCCCTATGCATGTTCTATTCAATGCCATCGTCTTTTAGTGTTTTACTCGCCTCATTGTGCATATGTATGTGTTTAGTTGTCCATGAGCTCATCATTGGCGATTCTGTGACATTGTTTTAGTCATTATAATTAGCGCAGGCACCAATTAATAAGTGTTTGTAGTTTATTAGAGATCGTTTCAGTCATTCTCCGTGTTTTCTGGTTCACATTGAAGTACTTATTTAAAGTTATAAATATGGAGCTAAGTTTGACTCCCACGTATTTCCTAATGCTAGAAGAGTCCCTCTTTCTTTTTGTATTTTTGTTCTGACATGTTGCGCTGTCTTTGTCTGCATGGCTGCCTAAATATGTAAATGTTGCGGGTCTTTTGCATAACTGTGCGATCAACTGCAGATTAATTTTCTAGGCTATTTTATGTTCAGTAAAGGCCTGCGGACGCGATTCGTGAGCCGCTTACCTGCGTTCGAAACACAGCTGCGACCGATTTGGCAGTAGATCGCTGGATCTTAACTTGGTGGTATGGGAGCCGGTTGTTCAGAAAACAATGGCAAACTACTGAACGTAAACTTGCCAAGACATCAACAACAGCAGTAAAATGCTGGTGCTGACAGCGATGTCCTCTAGACAGAATATGAAAAAAAAAATGTCATTACTTTCCGAAGGAGAACCGTGTAGGCGCTGAATAGCCTATCCCACCTACAGCGCACCGGATGATTTAGAGCGAGCGCTCTTTTTCTTTCGGCTAGGTGATTTAAAAAAAGGAGGTCAGCATGACCGAATGGATAAGAACGCGTGTTCTTAAACATCCGGTGTGCTGATGTCGAGGTAAGAGGTCCAACCTCTAGACCGGACAGTTGGACTAAAATGTTGACTTCTCGTCCTTGGTTTGGAGACGTAAATTACAAGTATCTCTGAAATCCGAGTGGGTTCGCCTGATAGCGAGGGACACTGTTAATAGGGAAAGCTAATCCACACACACGCAAAAGTAAGTCCAACACTAATAGAAGTATTGTGTATGGGCTACGCTTGAGTTCAAAGCGAGCGAGCGCAAAACAAACAAACAAACAAACAAACAAACAAACAAACAAACACACACAGACACACACACACACACACTCACACAGACACACACGCACACACACACGCACACACACACACACGCAATGCGATTTAAAGGGTGCAAACTATTAACTGGCTATTCCCAATTGTCATTACTGTTTACAAAGTTAAAATAAAAGAGTCCTCTCGAAGCACTAGTATGGCATCCCCTCTACCAAGAGTTAAAAAGGCAATAACATCGTTACAACTGTTGATATATTTATTCAGTGGACACATGAACGGAGAGATTGCTAAATGATACTACTTGTGTACCCTGCCACGCCGTAAATAAGTCGCTTATCAGCCGCGTGTAATCGATACACTCTACGGGTTTGCCCTCTGTTTCACGAAAGATATTACGTTGCACTCAACTACAATCACAGGTATTGATCTGTGATCGTAATCCCAGATTTGCTTGCTCGTAATCCCGGGTTTTTACCTTTCTTACTTCCTTGTGATAACTTTAGTCTGTGTTAAAGCATTCGTAAGTTCGTTTAAGTTTAGTAGTATTAACACTTGTCTAGTTTACCAGATATAGTATAGTATGTGTTGTTAGCTTATAAAATATATTACGTAATTTAAATAACTATTTACTAGAGCTAGTACGGTATACGACTTTCACTTGTAAAATACACTTTGCCATTCAGATCACTAGTTTACTAAAGTTAGTACGGTATCTAGTGTTCACTTTTAAAATGTACTGTGCCAGCCAGTCAGATCAACACTTTAATAGAGCGAGTACGGTATCGGGTGTTCATTTTTAAAATATACTAAGCCAGTCAGATCACCAGTTTTCTAGTAAGGAATCTATGACAGGTCTAGCAGACCGGTGGGGCATTTTCTTGATCCTAGAAACATGCTCATTAATGACGGAGGAAAGGTGCTAGTCACAGGCGCTGGCACTTCAATAACCCATCCCCACTACGCCTAACGGCATAATTGGAAGACAACAACAACAACAAGTACGGTATTTAGTGTTCACTTTTAAAATATACTATACCAGTCAGATCACCAGTTTATTAAAGCGAGTACGGTATGTGGTGTTAATTTTAAAAAAATACTATACCAGTGAGATCACCAGTTTGTTAAAACGAGTACAGTATATGGTGTTAACTTTTAAAATACACTATACCAGTGAGATCACCAGTTTACTAGAGCGAGTAAGGCATGTGGTGTTAACTTTTAACATACACGATACCAGTGAGATCACCAATTTACTAAAGCGAGAACGGTATGTGGTGTTAACTTATAACATATACTATAACAGTCAGATTACGAGTTTACTAGAATGAGTACGGTATGTGGTGTCAGCTTGTAAAATAAAATAAGCCAGTGAAATTATCAGTTTACTGGAACTAGTATGGTAAGGTTAGCGTTTTAATTTATCTATGCCAGTCTGGCCGAGTGGCTAGAATGCCAGATTCTCCTTCGGGAGACCCGGGTTCGAAGCTTCGGTAAGGTGTGAATTTTTTTCTGTCGGGGTAAAAAAAAAGAAAACCCTAACCTGCACAGTTCGCGGTGATTGCACTAGCCAATCAATCAATCAATCATGTGCCATGCCGGAAAGCGTGGGCGGTCATGATTCGCCATTTCACTCGATCACCAGAGTCGTGGATCAGCTCAGTGTTCCTGTCTCGTCCATGCCATGTGGCCAAGCCATCCAGGTATTTTCCTCTCGGTCTTCCTCTTGGTCTGTTCCCCTCGATCTTGCCAGCTGTCACCAAGTTCTCCAGTCCATTTCTTCTCATAACATGTCCAAAAAATTTTGACTGTCTACGTCTAATTTCTCTAATCAATCTACGATTTTCATTTGTCTCTTGTAGTACTTGGTCATTGGTTTTTCTATCTGTCCATGGTATTCTTTGCATTTTCCTCAGAAACCACATTTCTGCAGCCATCAGATGTTTTTCAGCTTGACTGCACATTGTCCAAGTTTCACATCCATACAAAAGAACAGGCTCTATGTATCCCCTCAACACTCTTTTTCTCGTTTCAATTGACATCAATTTATTGGTCAGAATGTTTTTCATCTTGCTAAAGGCTACTTTCGCAATGGCGATTCTTGTTCTAATCTCTTCAAGGCATCTGCCATCAGATGTTATGACTGTTCCGAGATAATTGAACCGATTCACTTGTTGAAGAATATTCCCATTTACTTGTATATTACATTGTGGTACTTCGTTCTTCCTAGTGACGACCATAACCTGTGTCTTCCTACAATTTAATTCCAACCCCAGCTGCTCACTGTGTACAACCACAGCGTCTACTAATTGTTGCAGATCCTGTGCATTGTCTGCAATCAATACTGTATCATCTGCATATCTAATGTTATTTATGTTTCGTCCTCCAATGCTGATTCCATTTAGGTCTTCTACATTTCTGAAAATATTTTCACTGTATAAGGAAAAAAGATCTGGAGACATTACACATCCCTGCCTAACACCTCTCTTAATAGGTTGGTATTGTCCTACTTCATTATCAATTCTTATAGCAGCTTGTTGTTTCCAATATATGTTTTTTATAAGTCTAATGTCTTTCCCATCAATTTGTAGATCTGCAAGCATATCCACAATGTTGACATGTCTTACTCTATCAAAAGCCTTTGTGTAGTCAATAAAGCAAAGATGTATATCCTTGTTTACTTCTAAAGCACGTTCAATAACTGTTCGCAGCATATACACAGCATTTACTGTACCCTTTCCTTCTACAAAACCACATTGTTCTTCCCCTATTTCAGGTTGTATTTTCTTCCTCACTCTTTGCATGATAATTCGTAACAAAATCTTTGTGATGTGACTCATTATACTAATTGTTCTATGTTGATCACATTCTAAGGTTCCTGATTTCTTTGGGATTGCAATAAATACAGAATTACATAATTCAGAAGGTATATCTCCAGTATCATATAAAGTGTTCAGCAGTCTAGTGACTTGCTCTAGTCCAAATTCTTCTAAAGCTTTAATCATTTCTGTTGTGATGTTATCTGCACCGGGGGCCTTGCCAGCTTTCATATGCTTAAGAACATTTTGAACCTCCATCTTTAAAATTGCTGGTCCTTCATTATTAAATCTAATAGCATACTCTTCCTCTCTGTTATCATTATACAGGTCTTTCACATAATCTGTCCATACATGTAGAATCTGATCTTTTTCTATTATGATTTTGCCATCTTTAGTTCTTAGACAGCCTGTTGATGTACTTGTTCTTTTATTAGTAAGTTCCTGAATCCTTTTATGCACTAATTTGGTATTTTGACTGTTGTGTTGTTTTTCAATTTCTAAGCACTTTTCCTCAAGCCATGATTCTTTTGCCTTCCTACATAATATTCTGACTTGTCTGTGAATTTCTTCATATTTGGCAGGATTATTTTTGTTGAGTCTTCTTGTTTCCATTAAGTGTAAAATTTCCTCAGTCATCCATTTCTTACGACCCACCTTCTTTAATTTTGGAATAGTTGTTTCTGCAGCCATATTGATTGAATTCTTTAACATTTCCCATTGATCATCCACATCCTGGAATAGGATCTCTAGATCAGACAATATTTCAAATCTGTTCTGTACTTCTATGTTGAATTTGTTTTGTATTTCCTTGTCATTACTCAATGTACACAAATCATATTTAGTGTTCCCTGTTGTATACTTGACTTTCTTCAACTTTATCCTCAATGTTCCTGTGAGTAATCTGTGGTCACTATAACAGTCAGCACTGGGAACTGTTTTTGCTACTGTTAGGGCGTTTCTAAATCTTCTGCTAATGAGAATGTAGTCAATCTGGTTTCTAATCCTGCTATCAGGACTCCTCCAGGTCCATAATCTTCTAGGGTGTTGCTTGAACCAGGTGTTTCCTACAATCATTTCCTGTTCTTTTGCCCACTCTACTAGTCTGTATCCTCTTTCATTTCTCTCTCCTAAACCATAGTTTCCTACTGTGTATCTATCCCCTTGATTTCCTACTTTTGCATTGAAGTCCCCTATTATAATGTTTATTTCTGAATTTTTACATTTCTTTAAGGCAGACTCTATGTCATTATAAAATTCCTCTACACTATCTTCACTGGACTCTCCTGTTGGGGCATATACTTGAATAATATTTATGTTAAAAGGTCTGCCACTCAATTTAACTAGTAGTACTCTGTCCGACACGGCCCAATATCCCTGAACAGACGTTGATGTTTTCCGGTCCAAAACTATTGCCACTCCCCCATGCCGATCCTCACCTCCAGAATAAATAATCTTAAAATCTTTATGTATCTTGATGCCTGCTCCTGTCCATCTCGTTTCGCACATACCTAATATATTAATTTTTTCTCTTTGAATTTCTTGTGTTATGTTCTCTAATTTTCCGTCGTTGTTTAGCGTCCTAACGTTCCATGTTCCTAATTTTAATGTCTCTGTCCTTGTCTTGCGATGATCAGTCTTTAAGCGAAGCACTAGCCAGGCGGCCTTAATTCCCCAGGCTCAAAACCCCCTGCCATACACAGCAAGGTACTATATAGGCAGTAAATGACAGTTTAAAAAATGCCAATCAACATGTTGTTACAACCGGGAAAATTTGTGGAAAGAGAGGGAGAAGAAGACAGTGAGAAAAATGCTTGACACGCTTGTGTCATGGCACGGAAGGGAGTCAGCACAAGAACTGACCCATGCCGTTGGAGATCACAATTTGTGGAGAAGCATGGTCGCCACACTTTTAAATATATATTATACCAATGTATCATATCGGCGCTGTAATTTGGGGTTAGTGAACGCTTTTTACACTTCCTCGACATACAGAGTCTGTCATTTACTGTCAATAGAGTACTTTGCGGTGTATGGCAGGAGGGTCTTGAGACTTAGGAATTAAGGCCACCTGGATAATGCAGTCGCCGCAACTGTGCAGGCTAGAGTTTTCTTTGTGCCCCCGATAGAAATAACACTCTACACCTTACCGAGGTTTCGAACCCGGGTCTCCCGAAGGAGAATCCGGCATTCTAGCCACGCGACCAGCCGCTCAGCATTCGAAATTAGCTGCTGACGATTTAGAAACAGACCACTTTGCGTTGATTTATATGGTATGAGAGTCGGCCATTCGGAAAGCAATGGCGAAGTACAGAATATAAAAATTGCCCAGTAAATAGCAAACAAACAAAAATGCTGGGGTTGATTGCGACGTCTTTTATAGGACATGCAACTAACTTTTTATACCAGTCAAGTTACCGGTTTACCAGAGATAATATAGTTCTGTGTGTGTGCGAGCGTGCGTGTGTATTATTATGTGTATGTGTGTGCGTGTGAGCCTGTTAATATATACTATGTCAGTCACATAACCAGCTTACTAGCACGGTATGTGTGGTATGTGGTGTTAGCGTATAAAATGTACTATGCTAGTCAAATCCGTATGTGGTGTTAACGTACAAAATGTACTATGCTCGTCAAATCCGGTTCCGGTTAGCGGGGTAGGAATATCCCCTATGAAAGGAGATGTAAGACGCCTCCTTTCCTCCGTTAGTCTACAGGACACCCTTGGTAAGGTGGAGTACCCGTTTAGCCCCCCCCCCCCCCAATCAGGGTTAAGTGAAGCCATGGAAGCTGGTGGTGGATGGAGTGTGAGAGCAGCCGACAGATTGTTGTTGGTTATGGTCTGCACTCTGCGGCGATAGGCAGATGATCTCATCAGTAGAGACAACGGAATCCGTCAGGGCTGTGTGCTGTCATCCTATTTGTTTAACCTGACCGTCGAAGATATAATGAGAAATGTCAGAGATGATATAACCAGGGAGCAATATGATGCCCTAAATATCGGTGGTCATGAAATACCAGAGATTAGATATGCTGATGATACAGTATTACTATCCACATCACAGACTGGAATAGAAAACTTAATAACCTCAACCCAAAGAAATAATGAAAATCACAGCTTATATCTTAACATAGCAAAAACAAAGATAATGCATACAGATAAAACTACTATGGAGAAAGAAATATATGTTAATGAGGAAAAATTGGAGGTGGTGGAAAATTTTGAATATCTTGGGTCAATGATTACCAACAGTGGTGACACGATTAAAGAAATTAAGCGACGACTATCATTTGCTCTTCAAAGACTAAAACAACTGAATAAATTATGGAGTGGGACAGATAGAACTACACAAATTAGATTTTTAAGAGCATGCATCTTTCCCATTGCAAAATACGCCTGTGTGACCTGGACACTTACTAAACAAGCTGAACAGCGCATAAATGCTTTTGAATATAAATGTTATAGGCGGGTTCTAAGAATATCTTGGGTAAAGAAAAGAACAAATGCATCCATACTTCAAGAGTTGAATATTGAAGAGGATTGGCTATTAAAGACGATAAACAAAGGAAATTGATATATTTTTTCGCTTGAAGCGTCACGACAGTTTGGAGAGAACAATAATGGAAGGGTATATGCCTGGGAAGAGAGGAAGAGGAAGGCCAAAGAGAACATGGGTGCAGGATGTGGCGGATGATCTCCAGATGGGTGTAACAGACGCGGGACATCTTGCTTGTGATCGAGCAGTTTTTCGGAAGGTTGTTATGGGAGCGAGGTTCTGTAAAGGACATGCTACTGCATGAATGAATGAATGAATGAATGAATGAATGAATGAATGAATGAATGAATGTCACATCACAAGCTTACTATAGTCTGTCCAGAAACGAATGCCGTGATTCACGATCAGTTCTTTTGAAAACTGTCTGTTGCATCGTTATGAAATTTTTCCTGCCGTCTTATATTTAATCCCACCCAAGGAACATGTCTTTGCAACTTAAATCATGGAAAGCGGCGACATTTCTTTGATGTTTTGCGAAAATGTAGTGAATTCACGCTAACAAACTAGTCTTACAGTAAAGCACGACACATTTCGGGTAACGACACAAGTACAAGGCGTAGCCAGATTCGTATGGGAGTGGGTGCAATAAAAGAAATGTAGCTTAAAAGTCGACAGGGTCGACTGCATTGCACCGGGTTTTTTTTTTAATCCCATATGGCTCAGTCTCTTTCCGCAGCGCGGAAAGCGTCGCACAAAGCACGAACTCCGTAGCTCTAGCGACGACCTTCGGGAGTCTCAGAAAAAATGCTCTCTTGAAATGAAGGACGCGGCCCGGAATCGAACATACAACCTTCGGAGCCCGAGTCAGACGGCTTGACCACTTCACCACGGAGACTCCCGAGAGGAGTGCAATGTGTAATATTAGTAAAGACAGAGAATTTACAGAGGCATGAAGTAAATAACGTGTAAATTGACAGGAAAGTAGAAGGAATATATTTCTTACCTTATTTTTCATTTCCTTCTTGTTTCTTCAGCTGTTGGTTAATAATGTGTACACAAGTATTCATGTTCTAGAATGCATTGGCTTTTTATATTGAGTTCGTGAAAGCTTCCAAATAGCTGTGCGTTAATGTGCGTATAGAGTGACCAGAAATGATACCGCAATTTAGTCATCATGTGTCCATTTTTAAGGATATGTTCAGCCGTCTGTGTAGTTTGTTCACACGTAAACATGGGTGACAGACCCGCTTTGAGTCTTCGTGAAAGATTGTCTACTCTGCTGTTTACTGTTCAGAGACGGAACATGATTACCTGTTTTGCACTATGAAAATAGTTGTCAGTGTCTCTGTAGTGGGCTTTTTTCTTTAAGACCAAGATGTTGGTCCTCTTTTCATTGAAGTTTATAGATTGATTCGCATGCATGTGTATTGTCCCCTAATTTGACAGCGTGTTTGCTCTTTACGTTTCTTGTTATGCCACAATATATCAGTTTCCACCGCAATAATACTCTTCTGTTGGTATTCAATGCGTTTAGTGTGTGTGTGTGTGTGTGTGTGTGTGTGTGTGTGTGTGTGTGTGTTTCAATACCATTTGTTTTTCACCGCTGAGGGCTTGCGGAATTGAAAATTCATCACTGTTGAATACAAACTGTTGCCATTGACATTGTGCTGATGCTGTAATGTTTAGGGCCTGCAATTCGTCTGAATAGCTGGAGCAAAATATCCCAGTAAGTGTGCACGTGGATTAAGGTCTGCGATCTGCTCAGACCTTAATCTGTGTCGGACGATTCCATTAGGTTGATGATTGCTCTCGGTTGCATAAAATTCAATCCATCTTTTCTCCAATAGTCCCCTTCCTCTTTCAATACATGGTCCCCACATTTGTTCCAGTCACTTTTATCAATATTTAATAGCGCGGACTTGGTTAGTATCTTGACGTCAGTCAATTTGAATGTAGTATTGGCAGCTGCCACCTGTCCTTTAATTTTAGCTCACACAAGTTCTATAGGGTTTAAATGAGAATGATACGGCGTAAGTCTCAAGCACCTATGGCCATGCTCTTCTACCAACTTGTCGATTTGATATTTCTTTCTTTTTTGCGCTTGTTTTACAAGGGACAACAACTGTAGCTTGAAATATGTTCCTGGACATGGTATATTTCCCCTTCGGAGCCATATCTTTATTGCGTCCTTTGTGCTCGATGCCGTAGGTATTTTGTCTTCTTGGGCAACAACGTTGTGATATGATGCATTGTCCATGATTAGACAAGACGGTCTATCAAGGAATGGAAGTACTGTATTCTCGAGCCAATCTCTAAATACATTACCATTCATCTAATTATGAAAATCCCTATTGTCTGTATGCTTTGATACGAATACGAGTCCAGCATTCTGCAGTAAGCCATTATGAGTACTACCAGCATGGAATATGACCAAACGCTGTCCTTTACTATTGGGCACATATCGCTTTATCTTTCCATCCACTGATTGCCATTCCATTTGACTTGTGTGGTGCGCATTGATATACGTCTCATCGAAATACACTATGTCATAATATTCTTTGCGCATTTCCCTTATTTCACGTAGGTATCTGCTTCTCATGGCTCCTAGATGCGGTTGCTCGCAAAGGATATTTCTACTTCCCTTGTACTTTCTAAAAGTGAAGCCTAATGTCCTTATAATTTTCCACAAAGTTGTTTTGGATAGCTCTATGTTATTGTTCTTTCTCAACTAAACCCTACTTTTTCTTACAGTCACTGTTTCTTTGGCATCCAGCATTTTTATAATAGCTCGCCTTATGACATCCTTGTCAAAGCCGTCTACAATTGCCTTTCTACCTACCGTTTGCTTATCGCGTGTTGGTTTCATTCCAGATTCTTGCATCTATCGACGAAATGACCATTTACTCAAACCCATCGCATGCACCGTTATTTTTTTCGGAATTTGTAACAGTTTGAAACAGTTTCCTGCGATCAGTTTCTTGTCAAAAAATTGTGCACAACTTCATAGCGATGCATTGAAGTGTTCAAAATTTCACATTCAAATCCCATTGAATAATATTCACATTCAGATGTTAGCGATAAGTGGTAAGATTTAAAAATAAAATAATCAGGATTCATGAAAGTACCCACATATTATCGAAACCTCTGAACATTCCCATTTTAAATTGCGCGGGGTTCTTGGCATTAGGCCAATCCCGTGAACCACGAGGAAATTAACCATTCAACGCTAATGTTTCCGTGTGAATCTGTAATACTTCTAATAATGTGCCCTTCATCTCTGATCCGTAAATTATATACCGCATATAAACAAACTTTGAAATCTGCTTTACAATCTCCAGAACAAAAATATTTTTGTTGGGTGGACATAATGATAAGGTTATATGCTAAATTTCATAATTTTCCCTCAGGTGGTTACTGAGATATGGATTTTTATATGGAGGCAAACAAATGTGAATGCACTATAGCACGGTATATGGCATTAACGTATAAAATATACTATACTCGTTAAATCACATGTTTGCCAGAGCTAGTACGGTCTATAATGTTAGCTTTTAAAATACACTCATCATCATCAAGTGTCATGCAAGCTGGCGTAGGCGTTCATGACTCTCCACAGATCCCGCGTCTTGGTTTTCTGGATCAACTCTGTTGATGATATTCCTCCATGCTACCGTCTCAATCCATCCAGTATAATTTCTCTTGGTCTGCCTCTGCCTCTCTTCCCCTTGAACTTTCAGTTGTCATGATGTTCTCCAATGTCTCTATTCTCATTACATGACCAAAGAAACCTGTCTGTCTCTTTCTTATTGTTGCATGTAATGTTTTAGTTTCATTAGCCTCTTTCAGGCTCTTTTAGTTACCCTGGCAGTCCACGGAATTTGCAACATTCGTCTCGTAACCACATCTTTATTGCTTTCGAGTTCTATTTTTCCCCCCAGTTACATTCCAAGATTAACTAAGATACATCAAAACAGGTTCTATATAGCATTTCAGCACTCTCTTTCTTACATTCACCGATAGTGACTTATCACATAAGATATTTTTCATTTTCTAAAATGCAAATTTTGCTTGCCGTTAAGAATTTTCCCTTCTATTTCCATTTCACATTTTGGTGTCACCTGTTTCTTTGATATCACCAATGTTACTGTTTTCTTGCTATTCAAGGTGAGTCCTAGCTTGGCACTCTCTGTTACTACAATGTCCAACAATTGCTGTAGATCATTTGCATTATCCGCCACCATTACTGTGTCATCTGCATAGCGTATATTGTTTGTATTATATCTCCGATTAGTATTACTGTCTTCTATTTGATCTTTCTAATTATTACTTCACTATAGAGAGAGAAGAGATCCTGTGACAAGACACATCCCTGTCGTGCTCCTAGCTTGTTTTTGTTTATAATTGCTCTCTGCTAAGATGTTTGTGTCTTAAATTACGCTCGCCGTCCAAACAAATAACATAGCAGATCAACGGGAACCAGAATCAATATCAACGGAAATGATCGCAGCAACGATGGTGGTCCACGTCAAATAAAACTTTATTAATGTATTCGGTCGCACAGGCTAAACTATGACCGTTCCCATGTTGCTGGGAGGGCCGGTCAAAATATAATAAATAATTATTTGAAAATATTCTATGTTAGCTGTCGAGTTCGATTCCATTACATTGTTCAATTAATGACGAATAACTATCATACTATCCATCGTTTCTGATCCCTTAGACAATATAACTAACGCTGCTCTGTGTGTGGGCTGACTTCATGACTTCCAGCTGACATTCAACCAGCACGTTATGACGCAATTCACTTTTCTCATTTACTATGCGTTAAACGTCCCTCTGCTAATTGTCCTCCTTAATACTGACTGTGCCTTTGTTTCCTCTTCTTGCTGTAGTATCAAATATCATGTCCATAACGCCTTTCAGCTAGATATTGGTGTTGATGACTTGGTGTTATTCAGTCCGTCTGTCTCCATGATGTTGCACAAAGCTTCCCTCACTATGGTGACGTAGTCCGCCGTGACGTCATGTAGCAACTTGTGTATTCATGCGCTTCTCGGTTAACTCTCCTCATTCCGTTAGCCACAATTTTCGCATCTAATTCTAAATCATTGACTCTTGCCTCCGACGCTACATGGCAGTATCCCCCCCCCCCTTTTTTTTGAAAATGGTGTAACTATTTTAGTCTGATCGGTTTCAAACTATGACATGTAGCGTGTGAGACATAGTGAGTCATATATTATATCTTTATATATATATATATATATATATATATATATATATATATATATATATATATATATATATATATATATATATATATATATATAGACATATTCCAACATACCTATAATTGTGCTAATATGATGGTATGGTCTCCTATTAATCACACACAAAATTCCATTAAAAATATTATTATAATATTACGGGCACGCACCTCTATCTACACCCCCGGGAAACGTCGTGTAGCACCAGCCTATGGGAGGGCTGTGCTAACTAATCTATGAGCTTCAAAATGTCCCGCAACCTCCCCATAGTAGTCCCTCATTTGCCTTACAGACAAGCATCCCAACCAAAGCTATTAAACCCGATCGAGTTGACGTGTGTGATTAATTGGTACTATTCCCTCTGTATTAGTATTGGAGTTTGACATATGGAATGTACGTATACATAAATGACTTTTCTTTCCATATCCTACTTGCTATCTTGTCATTAATGGTTACCATTCTTTGACTTGCTTAAAAAAATTCGATAGGTGAGGTTTGCTGCCTTCGTAGCTGTCGTCCCAGTGGCATCATAGGAGTTCTCATGGCCTTTTTGTTTCTTTCAGTTCTATATGTAAGAAACGTCTTCGTTTCTTTTCTATTTTGTCTACTTTGTCCTATAGCTCGCTTGTCTGCATGCCTATTAACGTGGATGGGTGTCATCAACAAAATTCTATAACTGTAATTGTTGCATCAAAATGAAATTAATAACATTGTAATATCATATTGACAATCCTTAATGCATCGTGTAATATTATACAACGTAATAACAGTAATTGTAGCCTAATCTTCTTCTTTAGACATATGATTGTGGGTGGTTTTGACTTGTGTCAACTTTAGCTCTGCTATTGGGTATGTACACTTAGTTTGCATCCTCAATAATATGTATGAGGTTAATTCGCAGTGTTAACCACCATCCGAGTACCACTAACACTTATGTGTATAAACCATTAATCCTACAAATTGAAATATTAGAACTATAATCATAATTAATAATAATAACTAAAAAATTCGTAATATTATCTTAAACCTGTAATTAACTGGAAATAATATTATATGCACTTTTAGAATGCTCTCACTCAGTCATACTATTCAGCCCTTGTACATATGCGATTATGTTTAGTCTGTACTGTTCTGTGTGATTGTTGATTTTAAAAGATATCGTCTATGTATCCTTTGACTGTGTTTTGCAATTAAAATTATCTCTACCAAACAAAACAACAATCTCTGTTGTCATATACTGACATTGTGAAAGCTTATATCCTTATGTACTAGTATCACTCGTTCATTGATATATGAATGGTAAGTGAATGATATGTTAAATGTATGACTGACATGACCCTCTCATCGACGGTGTGATGAGTGAACCATGACGTACAACTGGCAAGTGAATGATATTTTCAATGTTTAATTGACATGACCCTCACATCGACGGTGTGATGAGTGTACCATGACGTACAAATGCACATATGTGTTCGTGAAATGGGAGTATGCTAATGATCGTTGATGCTAAATAAGTATGGTCCATGACATGAAAGTTATCATGGATGTAAATAATATGTACAAGCAATATATTAGAATCCGTTACCTTGCAGTGTAGATGCCCGTTGGTGTTGTCCAAACTATCGCATCGACTTAGATCACGATCGACTCGAACAAAAGTCTGACATCAATATAACACAACACTCGGAGTAGTGTCGAGCTGACAAGGTTCGAATGCCCTCACAATCGTCTACTATACAACCTGGCAAGCAATCAAATTGAAAAAAAAATCTGTACCCATTTGAAAATAATTATCCTAATTAAATAACAAATGGCAAACTGTTTGTTGCATATTTGGAAACGTTCTATACGGGTGTTCAGAAGTGGGAATATTATTCGGAATACTGGATTACTCTATTTTACATGTATTCACGCAGACGGTAACATGAAATGTAATATATGTATAGATTTCTATAGTCTACTGAGAAGATCAGCCAGGTTATTATCTTTACCCGGTATGTGACAGATATCAAAATCGTAATCTTGCAAAAGAAGAGACCATCTGTGTATTCTGAAGTTTTTTGGATGTCCATCTTTAAAGACGTGTAAAGGCTTATTGTTAGAAAGAACAAGGAATTTCTTCCCTAGCAAATATTTAGAAAACCTATTGACACTTTCTATCAGAGCCAAAGCTTCTAGTTCAGTGACAGCATATTTCTTTTGAGTTTCTGATAGTTTCCTGCTAAAGTATAGAACAGGATGTAATTCAGCATCATTAATTTACAAGAGAATTGCAGAAATTGCATATAAGCTCACATCAGTCTGAATAAGGAAATCTTTAGAGATGTCAGTTAGTTTCAGAATTGGACAACTACTGAAAATATTCTTAATCTATTGTAAAAGTTCATCATGTTTACCAGTCCAGCTAACTTTAGCGGGTTGACCTTTTTTCAATAGTTCTGAAAAAGTTGCTGTCATGTTGACGAAATTAGGAATAAACTGTTGGTAGTAATTGATGAATCCTAACACACTTCTAACTTCCTACTTGGTGGTGGGCGATTTAATGTTTAGAATTTTGATGACCAAATGTGGGTCTGTTTTCTGAAATCCATCAGAAATTCTATGCCCGAGAAATTGAACTTCGGTGTAACCTATTTCAACTTTGCTAGGTTTAGCTTTTAGACCATATTGTTGTATTCTTTGGAATACCTGTTTTAGGATCTCAGTGTGTGTATCGATATCCGCAGTGTTGGTGCATATATCATCTATGCAAGATGCTACATTGGTATTACCTTGTAGTAACCTGCGTATCATCCGCATAAAGGTGCTCGGTGCGTTCTGCAGTCTGTACGCTCACTCATAAATACCTAAAGGAGTGGCGAAGACAGTTATGTGCATGGAATCTTTATCCATAGGGATTGTCAATATCCCCTAGTAAGGTCTATTTTCGAAAATTTTTTAGATTTCGCCAAGCCATCGATTAAATCGTCGACATTGGGCATGGGTTCAGCATCTAATAAGATTAGTGCGTTGACCTTTCTATATAATCAACACAAATCCGTAACGAATTGTCTTTCTTCTTTACAATAACTAATGGTGAACAATAATTAGATGTAGACTTTCTAATTATGCCACACTGATCCATTTCTGATATTTCAGCTATTACCCTATCTAAGTAATGTACTGGAATTGGATAAGGTTTTACTTTGACAGGTATGTTTGATAGCAAAGTGATCTTATGTTGTATTAATGTTGTTTGTTCCGGTTTATCCGAGATAATATCACCAAATTGTTGTATTGCTGCTGTTAACTTGTTTCTATCTTGAGTTGATAGATTTTTATTAACCTGAACAGCTTTCCAACTATTAGTACCGTTGATAGTTGGTGTCGGTATCTGTTGTGTTACTGCATCATCTTGTTATTCGTTAATGACCCAGCAAGCTGCCGCTATTCTGTGTGGTAATTGTTTTATTGTTTGTGTTTTGTCTGTATTGCGATCCACGAATGGTTTCAGCATGTTAATGTGAAATATTTTGTTTTTACCTTTGACGTTAATTAAATAATCAACATCGCTGATATTCTTGACAACTTTGAATGGACTCTGCCATGAAATGACGAGGGTAGGGTCGGGTAATAATAGTAATACCTCTTCCTCTTCTTTTAAGACGATTATCTTGGCCTTTCTATTGTCATACTGTCTGTATTTTTCACCTGCTTTCTGAAGTGCTGATTTAGCAAATTGACATGCTATCATTATTTTGTCCCTTAGATGTGTTACCATCTCGTACGCCTCCCGTTTCGGGTGGTCATGCACTTTATTAGTGAGCACATCATTGTACAATATCAATAGGCCACGTTGATTTGCTCCGTACACAAGTTCGAACGGGGAAAAACCTGTGCTCGCCTGTGTCACTTCTCGGTATGCGAATAGTACATCTGGTAACAGAATGTCCCAATCTTTGGGCCGTTCAGCCATAACTTTTGCTAAGGTTCGTTTCAGGACACCGTTGAAATTTTCGTTGACCCCATTGGTCATTGGGTGGTATGGAGAACTGAACACCTGAGGTATGTCCAGCATCTTAATGGTGGCTTGGGTAGCGTCATAAATAAATTGGCTACCTCTGTCTGATAGTATACACAAAGGAAAACCTATCCTGCTGAATATTAACAGAATTGAGTCTACGATGGATCTAGACGTGATAGATATTAACGGAATTGTTTCTGGCCATCTAGTGCATAGATCTATCATTTTTAGGATAAATCTATTGTCTCGATCTGTTGTCGTGTTGAGTGGTCCCACGATGTCGACCACTATTTTCTGGAACGGTCAAGATGCCAGATCAGTTTGTTGAACTGGTGCCTTAAGATGTTTACCTTTAGGTGTAGTCCTTTGGCATAGCTCGCATGATCGGACATGCTACCAATGTTCTTCGAATAGCCAGGCCAGTAGAATTGCGCCAAAATTCTTTGTGTAGTTCTGTCTATCCCCATGTGGCCTGCAAATGGGGAGTCATGTGCAAGTTTCAGTGCCTCGTTGCGATATTGACTAGGCAGCACTGTTTGGAAGAGTCGTATTGCTCCCTTCCTGTATTGTCTGCTATGATAATTGTGTCTTAAATTACGCTCGCCGTCTAAAAAAAACCCAACATGGCAGATCAACGGGAACCAGAATCAATATCAACGCAAATCATCGCAGCAAAGATGGTGTTCCACGTAAATTAAAACTTTATTAATGGTAATCGGTCGCAGAGGCTAATCTATGACCGTTCCCATGTTGCTGGGAGGGCCGGTCAAAATATAATAAATAATTATTTGAAAATATTCTATGTTAGCTGCCGAGTTCGATTTCATTATATTCTTCAAGTAATGACGAATAACTATCATACTGTCCATCGCTCCGTAATTACCTTACGATCCCTAGACAATATAACTTTCGCTGCTCTTGTGTGGGCTGACTTCATGACTTCCAGCTGACATTCAACCAGCACGTTATGACGCAATACACTTTTCTCATTTTCTAAGCGTTAAACGTCCCTCTGCTAATTGTCCTCCTTAATACTGACTGTGCCTTTGTTTCCTCTTCTTGCTGTAGTATCAAATATCATGTCCATAACGCCTTTTAGTTAGATATTGGTGTTGATGTCTCGGTGTTATCATTCAGTCCGTCTGTCTACATGATGTTTCCCAAAGCTTCCCTCACTATGGTGACGTAGTCCTCCGTGACGTCATGTAGCAACTTGTGTATTCATGCGCTTCTCGGTTAACTCTCCTCATTCCGTTAGCCACAATTTTCGCATCTAATTCTAAATCATTGACTCTTGCCTCCGACGCTACATGGCACTCTCCTTATTTCTAATTTTAATGGCTGCTACTTGGTTCCAGTAAACAGTCTTTATTATTCTGAGATCTTCGCCATCATTGTTAATATTTTCCAACATTTTTAAAATACACTATCCCTTTTTGATCACCAGTTTACTAGAGCCAGTATGTATGTGGTGTCAATTTATAAAATATATTGTGCCATTCAAATGACCAGTTTATCATTATTGTAATACATTATATGGTGTTAAATAAATAACAAATATACTATGCCAGTCAAATCGCTAGTTTACTAGAGCTAGCACGGCACATGGTATTAACTTATAAAATATGCTATGCCAGTCACATCACATATTTACCAAAGCGAGCACTGTTGTTTTAGCTTTTTTTAATATCATAATTTGCCCTGCCAGTTGCCGTAGGCGATAGTATCTTTCCACAGACCTCGAACTTGGTGTTCTGGATTAACTCTGCTGATGATATTCCCCCACGCCATCGTCTCAGTCCATCCAGCATTTTTTCTTGTAATCTTTTTTTTTTTTTTGTTGTTATCATTTAAAGGACATTGCAGTTAACACCAGCATGTTTCAGCTGCTGTTGATGTCTTGGCAAGTTTACGTTCAGTAGTTTGCCATTGTTTTCTGAACGACCTGCTCACATATCTCCGTAAGTATCCAACGCGGCGCGATTCGCTGCCTAATCTCGTGCAGCTGTGTTTCGTACGAGAGTATACGGGATTACGTAAAATGTCCTTAACCCCCTACTCCAGGGTCTCTTAATCTGCCTCTGCCTCTATTCCCATCGATCTTTCCAGTTGTCACGATGTTATCCAATGCGCCTCTTCTCATCACATGACCAAAGAATGCTGTTTGTCTCTGTTATCGTATACTATGAAAATGGTCACTTTATTTTGGTTTCGTGGACTATAAAAAGACTGTTGATAACATTGAAAAGGAAACTACTGAGACAGTGGCCGCTGCTGTATTAGTTTAAAGTTATTTGCATGTCTTTTTTTGTGATTTACTAGTCAAGTTTGCGTTCAGTTGTTTAAACACAGAAGCTACAAACAATATGTTGCACGATTTATTGACTGGTATATTTCGCTGCATCTCGTCAGGTTTGCATTTCGGCAGCGAAATAAGCCAGGCAATAAATCGCGCAACATATTGTATGTGACTTCTGTGTTTAAATTAACTAGAGGGATAAGTTGGTTTGAAATGCATTAGCTTTCCATTAATTTCTGAAAGACCGACGCTCATACAATTATATTAAACCAGCGCAAGGTGATCAGATTCAAAATGGTTTGCAGCTGTTTTGAGCACGGAATACGGAATTACGAATCGCGTTCGTAACTCCATCGTCACAGAGCCAGCAGCTGGAACAGTTACATGACAGACAAATATGTTTTAGTTTAGTTTAGTCGACGGATCAACATCACGGCACACTGATGTAACCCATAAGTTACATGACAGACAGATATGTTTGAGTTTAGTTTAGTCGACGGATCAACATAACGGGTGTAACCCATAAGTTACATGACAGACAGATATGTTTTAGTTTAGTTTAGTCGACGGATCAACATCATGGCACACGCGTGTAACCCATAAGTGCTCCGTTCTACTCCAAACGCAAGCCTGAGTCTGGAGAATCTCAGCTCAGTGCACGAACTCAGTAGCACCAGCGAGGATCCTGAAATACTTTGGGTAGATTTTTAACTCGAAATTTTGCCCGGGCAGCGCCGTTAGTCTACTATTTTTCGATTTCACACTGCCAAGGGATTTTTACGTGCGCAACAATATGCACGGGCGTCCAATCTCACTACATGAGGCCAGGGGAAATTTTGTTACTAGACGTCCACGTGAAAAACATCCCGGCCCTTACCGGGGCTTGAATCCAGGACCTCCAGCCCTCGAGGCAGACACCATACCTCGAGACCACTCAGCCCCCCTCCCCTTTTACAGACAGATATAACACTTATCAAGACAATAGCATGTACAGAGAACACATGAAACAAATCAAGCAACATTTCCGAAAGCAGAAGCAGAAAGAAAACAATATAAAGGCCCCAAATATATCTCATCGACAAGCAGACAGTTGAGCGAGGCTTATAAACATCTTGCTTTGTCTCCAAGCAAACAAACATGTTGGTTAGTTATCTGTTGGGGTATCATCCTTGCACTCCGGACAAGTCCATAGATGCTTAGATTCCCCCTCCTCCCCAACATATGCATCAGCGTCCGGCGGCTAATAGTGCCAGTTCTGTGTTGGTTGACGAGGTCCCCCATTCTCCCGATGTGCCTCTCTTGTCTGGCCGTGCCAATTCTTACTCCCGAGTCTCATTCTGGGCAAGCACGTGGATTCACGGACGTCAACGTCCTCCGCTCTCGACATCTCGCTGAAGGGATGCAGATCCCGCAAGTTTATCAGTTTGTTCATTTCCCTCAACTCTATTTCATTGTAGAAAATATTCAACGGGAAATGAGATTTATAAATAGAGGCAATTGTTGACAGCTGATGGATCGCTCAACCGGGACATGAGATTTATAAATAGAGGCAATTGTTGACAGCTGATGGATCGCTCAACCGGGACATGAGATTTATAAATAGAGGCAATTGTTGACAGCTGATGGATCGCTCAACCGGGACATGAGATTTATAAATAGAGGCAATTGTTGACAGCTGATGGATCGCTCAACCGGGACATGAGATTTATAAATAGAGGCAATTGTTGACAGCTGATGGATCGCTCAACCGGGACATGAGATTTATAAATAGAGGCAATTGTTGACAGCTGATGGATCGCTCAACCGGGACATGAGATTTATAAATAGAGGCAATTGTTGACAGCTGATGGATCGCTCAACCGGGACATGTAGGGAGATGCAGCGAGTTTGCGTGGCATGTCGCCAAAGGAGGGGGTGTGGCAGGTTGGCTTTGTGTGGAAATGTAATGGGTAGAAAGGGAAGACGGAGGAAGATGTACCAGGAATGTTTGAACAGATGGGCAAGAAATAATAATATAAGGAATGGAAAGTTGGTTACAATATCACATGATGGAGATGTGTGCAGGGACGTTACCTGCATCAGAAGAAGAAGAAGAAGAAAAAAATAAGAATAAGGAGGAGAAAAGAAGAAGTGGAGGAGTAGAAGGAAGAGGAGGAAGCATGGTAATAATAATATTATGACTATGACGAAAAGAAGGGATAGGAAGAGGAGGAGACGGTCGAGAAGAAAGAAGAAGCGAAGGAAGAAGAAGAAGAAGAAGAAGAAGAAGAAGAAGAAGAAGAAGAAGAAGAGGGGAAGGAGGAGGAGAAGAAGAAGACGATTAACAACAACAGCAGCAGCGAGAAAAATAAGAGGAATCAAAATAATTCATATCTCATTCGGTTTTCCCAAGAGAGATAACAACCCGACATAAAACCACACCAAGCAATAATAATACTGTAATTATGTTTACAAAATAATTTACCATAATCTCGAATGCATAGAGTTGCCAGGCATCATAGTTTTCAGGGGCAGTCCTTGTGTTTTGTTTTTTAAAATGATGGAATCATCCAAAAAAACAAAAAAAAAACAACCAAAAATAGAATCAGTAAGCTTTACTACAACACGACCACAAGTGACAAAATGGACGTTGCGGTCAGAGCTTTCGTGAGTAAACGAATAACAAACACATACAGCAGTACAACAACATGAAAAAAAAATACATTAAAAATATTTGTTTCCTTGTCGTGGACTGGACACATGGGTGAGCGAATACCGCGTGTATTGTTTAATGAAATATTTCTTTTGCGTAATAATATGCTTTCGGGAAACTCATACGCCCCGGTTTTGTTTCCTGTCTATTAAAACATTTAAATGAAAACAGTTTTTTCCCCCTGGATTTTCAGTTGCTACAATTGTTTTTATATACAACAATAAGAAATATACAGACGACTTTCTTGGTCATGTGATGATATGTGAGGCACTGGTGAACATTGTGATAACTGGAAAGATTAAGGGGAAGAAAGACAAAGACAGACCCAGAGAAATGATGCTGGATGGATTGAGACGGTGGCATGGAGGAAATATGTCGTCAGCAGAGTTGACCTAGAGCCCCAAAGACCGAAATATGTGGAGAGATATGATAGCCTTGCCAGCTGGCATGGCACTTGATGATGATGAGAAGAAGATGATGATGATGATGATGATGATGATAATGATGATGACAACTGTGTAATTCGATTATTTGTGAGGATGGTTGTCATCTGACAGAGTGGCTACAAGTTATTGCTGCCATTCAGTAGACCCAGTTGCGAATCCTCATTAAAATGATGGGTTGTTTTGTTTTTCTTTTCTTTCTATCAGGGCAGATACAAAAAGCACATAACCTACACAATTCGCAGCGATTGCACTAGCCAGGCGGTTTTAATTCCTCAGGCTCACGACCGCCCCCCCCCCCCCCCACCCCCTCCCGTCCTCCACCGCAAGGTACTATAGGCAGTAAATACAGTTTTAATGACAGATGTTTTCACATCTCCGAGAGGTCTACAGATGCTGCAGTGCTCCCCCCCCCCCCTCCCCCCGACACTGTCTTTAACGTAAGTCCACTGAACTGTGTAATATGAAAACTTCAAATATCACTCAGTGGCAAGACCTTCTCTTTACAGCTGTGAAGTTAGACACACATCGGATGTAGCTGGTGTTGGGGCATCGCGGAAGGCGAATGATCACATTAGGAGAAGCTTGGAAGCAGCAAGATCTGGTTCCTGAGACGAATGTCGGAATACTTTGGTCTGCCATAGCAACTGACTATTGCCTGGAGGAGGCTAATCAAACTAGAACATTATATACAGCTAGAAGAAAGAGACAAATAGCTTTTTTTTGGGGTCATATTATGAGAAGAGAAGAACAAATGAAGAAGAATATCGTAAGAGCTGGACAGATAAGTGGAAAAAGAAATGATGCGGTGAGATGGTGGTATGAAGGAATATCATCAGCGGAGTTGATCCTGGGGACCAAGGACCAAGTCTGTGGAAAGAATGAACACCTACTCCAGTTTTCAAAGGCACATGTTGATAATTAACCGATGTAATAATGAGTCAGGAGCATACGGATACCAATTCAGAAACTATTAACCCATGACAAATAATTAAGTTTCACTATGAAGTCTGATTTCTGTACCTAATATTACTATTCTTGCAATTCATCTTCATCATGTGCCATGCAGGTAAGCGAGGGTGGTCATGTTTCGCCATCTCACTCGATTACCAGAGTCGTCGATCAGTTCAGTGTTTCTGTCTCGACCATATCACGTGGCCAAACCATCCAGTTATTTACCTCTCCACCTTTCCCTTGTTAGTTTCCAATTAATGTAAGTAATAAAAGTGCTAACATGTCGATGTGAATCATGGACAGTTTTGCAATCACTAAAGAAGTAAATCGGGGCTTTTGAACTCAAAGGCTTCAGGAAAATTCTTAGAATATCATGGATTTAAAAAAAATAGTTAGTTGCATATCCTTTACAGGACGTTGCAGTCGACCCCTGCAATTTTGGCTGCTCGTGATTTCTTAGCAGGTTTACGTTCAGTAGTTTGCCATTACTTTCTGAACAACCGGCACCCATACTATTTTAGGGAAAACCAACACAAGCCGACTGCTGCCAAATCGCATGCAGCTGTCTTTCGAACGCGGATATGCGGGATTATGAACTGCGTCGGTTACCACTTGGCCACCTAGCCGGCATCATGGATCAAGAAGCAGGAAAATAGTGAAATTCTACAAGATCTGAACATGGAAGACTACCGGTTTATAAACTGTCGTGTCTTGGAGACTGAAATGTTGTAGCCACATTAAACGCCACAGTGGCTTGGAGAGAACTGTGACAGAAGGCATACTTCTGGTAGAAGTTAGTTAACTAGTTAGTTAGTTAATTAGTTAGTTAGTTAATTAGTTAGTTAGTTAATTAGTTAGTTAATTAGTTGGTTGGTTAATTAGTTAATTAAACAGTTAATTAATTAGTTAGTTAGTTAATCAGTTAGTTAGGTAGTTGGTTAGTTAGTTAATTAGTTAATTAGTTAGTTAGTTAATTAGTTAGTTAATTAGTTAGTTAAATAAATAGATAGTTAGTTAGTTAATTAGTTAGTCAGTTAATTAGTTAATTAACTAGTTAGTTAATTAGTTAGTTAGTTAGTTAGGTAGTTAGTTAGTTAGGTAGTTAATTAGTTAGTTAGTTAGTTAGTTAGTTAGTTAGTTAGCTAGTTAGTTAGATAGTTAGTTAGTAAGTTAGTTAGTTAGTTAGTTAGTTAGTTAGTTAGTTAGTTAGTTAGGGGGACACCCAGAACCCTTCACCATAAGATCTGGAGTCCGACAAGGTTGTGTCCTGTCCCCTCTCTTGTTCATAACATATATAGACAACATATGTAAAGAAACCAGACACGCAGAAAAAGCATGAATACCGCATGACAAGAACACAGAAGAAGAACCATCTGCAAATCTAAACATTAGAGAACTCCTGTTTGCCGACGACCAAGCACTAATAGCAAAATCAGAAGCTGAATTACAAGACCACATGAATAGTCTAAACGAAATGTGTAGGGAACATAATATGAAAATTAGCACAAGCAAAACAGAGGTAATGACTATAACTAAAGAAGAGCAAACAACAACAATTCACCTAAACGAACATCCCTTGAAACAAGTAAAGAGTTTCAAGTACCTAGGAAGTATAATATCATCAGATGGCAGATCAGAAGACGAGATTGAAAATAGGTGCAATAAGGTAAATCAACTCATTGGACAAATGGCACCAATAATAAAGAACAAACATGAATCAATAACTACCAAGAAAGCACTTTACAACACAATCTTCCTACCAACTCTATGCTACCAATGCCAACCTGGACAATGACAGAAAAAGAGAAAAGAAAAATCACAACATAAATTAGGTTCCTGAGAAGAATACTCAACGTATCAAGAAGAGATAAGAT
The DNA here is from genome assembly GCA_963921405.1 of Cepaea hortensis. Taxonomy (NCBI): domain Eukaryota; kingdom Metazoa; phylum Mollusca; class Gastropoda; order Stylommatophora; family Helicidae; genus Cepaea; species Cepaea hortensis. Next base: position 339,593,664 of record OY992876.1, read on the forward strand.
CAGAAATGAAGAAGTCAGGACTAAAGTGGAGGTTAAACCAGCACTAGATTTTTTCAGAAAGCAGCAAGTCAAATGGTTTGACCATGCAAGTAGGTTACCAGTCAACAGCATACCACAACAAGCTATGATGTACAGACCAAATGGAAACAGAGGAAGAGGCCGACCACGTAAACGTTGGACGGAGAGAGAGTCCATGGGAATATCGATATATGAAGCCCATAATCGGGCACTCTCACGATGTTTATACTTCACCTCGACATCGCAAGGTACAAGAGGAACATGATGAGATGAGATGAGATGAGTTAGTTAATTAGTTAGTTAGTTAATTAGTTAGTTAGTTAATTAGTTATTTAGTTAATTAGTTAGTTAGTTAATCAATTACCTAGTTAATTAGTTAGTCAGTTAATCAGTTAGTTAGTTAGTTAATTAATTAGTGAATTAATTAATTAATTAATTAATTAGCTAGTTAATTAGCTAATTAATTAGTTAGTTAGTTAACTAGTTAGATAGTTAGTTAGGTAATTAGTAAGTTAGTTAATTAGTTAGTTAGTTAATTAGTTAGTTAATTAATTAACTAGTTAATTAGTTAGTTATTTTGTTAATTAGTTAGTTAGATAGTTAATTAGTTAATTAATTTGTTAGTTAATTAATTAGTTAGTTAGTTAAATAGTTAGTTAGCTAATTAGTTAGTTAGTTAATTAGATAGTTGCTTAATTAGTTAGTTAGTTGATTAGTTAGCTTCTTAGTTAGACAATTAGTTAGTTAGTTAGTTAGTTAGTTAATTAGTTAGCTACTTAGTTATTTAGTTTATTAGTTAGTTAATTAGTTAGTTAGTTAAGTAATTAGTTAATTAGTTAGTTAGTTAATTAGTTAGTTGGGTAGTTCATTAGGTAGTTAGCTAATTAGTTAGTTAGTTAATTAAATAGTTACTTAATTAGTTAATGAGGTACTTAGTTTGTTAATTAGTTATGCAGTTAGTTAATTACATAATTAATTAGTTAGATAGTTAATTAGTTAGGTAGTTAGATAATTAGTTATTTAGTTAGTTAGTTAGTTATTTAGGTAGTTAGTTACTTAGTTAATTGGTTAGTTAGTTAGTTAGTCATTTACTTAGTTAGTTAGTTAGTCAGTTAGTTAATTAGTTAGTTAGGTAGGTAGGTAGCTAGTTAGTTAGTTAGTTAGTTAGTTAGTTAGTTAGTTAGGTACTTAGTTAGTTAGTTAGTTAGTTAGTTAATTATTTAGTTGAGTATACTTCCGGTCAAGATGGCGGCGGACGGTTGGATTTTTTATGTGACCGTTACCTTTGTCGCGTAGGAGATGGGTATATTCATTTCCTGAGAGTGATGTAAACCCAGGAGTTTCTCCTCGAGATCTGCGCCGATGCTACGGAGTTTCGTGCATTGAGCGAAGCAATCCTTGAGTGATTTTTCGCAGCGTGTGTGGTTCTGTGGTGTTCAGTCTTTTCAACATGGCGGAACAATTTGTGTGTTCCTTGCGGAAGGCAGTCAACAAAACAAGGCGACGGGGCCAACGTGGTGGCCGCAAGCGACGCAAGTGAAGCAAGCGTGGAGGGGTCAGACGTTTTAGACTTAAATGTTACTGTTTGGGCCTCAGGTATACTCGCATCCTATATTGGAACTGCGCCAGCGTAAAACAACGTGGCCCTATTCTCGAAAACCCGGTTTACAGGAACGACATTGTAGCACTCCAGGGGACGAGACTGGGTGATCAGCTACTCAAAATGGCCAGCTTCAAATGTTTCTACAACAGGCGACATCAGGGAATGGCGATTCGCATCCGCGAAAGTATGGTTACTTCAGAGGTAGACATGTCCAGCTGGGACAATGACGACATACAAATACAGGCGGTCAGAGTTCAATCCGGTCTACCATTCGTGTTGGTTAATGCTTATGCCCGTAACGCGAGTGTGGATTATCAGAAGTGGCAGTGCTTAAGTGACATATTAGGTCATGAAAAAGAATGTCATTTTTTGTGTGGCAATTTCAACGTTAAAGGCAGATCATGGGGAAACATTTCCTCCAACACACAAGGGGTGGAGCTCGAGACTGCACTTGAAACCATTGACCTGGTTTGTATCAACAGTGACTGTGTCACCAGAACAGCAAGCCGCCCAGGTGATGAGGACAGTGCTATTGATCTGGCGCTGGTTTCTCCTGCACTAACTACATTGTGTAGATGGGGTGTCCTAGGGTAACATGGCAGCGACCACCACCCTTGCAGCATATTGGTGGAGAAAGGCAGAACCAGGCAGCACAAGTCAACGGTCAAGACTTTCCAGTATGACTGTACAGGGCAAGATGTGGTGAGTAAAATAAGGCGCGACAAGCGCAGAAAGTTTCAGGGCAGGAAAAAAAGCTCGGAGCAGCCACCCTGGTGGAATTTTGAGGTGGAGAAGGCCTGGATGGCTAAGCGTAGTGCTGTAAGGAAATGGCAAAACACCAAGAAGGACAGGAGTTGTCCATCCGAAATCTTGCCAAGGAGGTCACCTCAGACAGGTGTAATACCCAGGACATTTCGGATGAAGACACAGTGGCAGTGAAAGAAATCAAGGCTGTGCTTCGACGATAAAAAAAAAAAAAAAACAGCGCTGAATGGCCAGAAGTCATAAGATATGACGACATCGATAGGTGTATCGATAACGAGCTAGAGTAACTAGCAGACATGCACATCAACAGTATAGGGAGTGCTAGCATCAAGGAGGAGTGGTTACACAGCTATCTGATTCCCTTGTCGAAGCCTGGCAAAGACCACACAAAAATGCATGGATATCGAGTAATAACCATGCAGAATACAATAGGCAAACTGCTGGAAAAGTTAATTGCCAGAAAAATATCAAGCCAGCTTTTTCCCATCCACCCTGGGAAGGTACCGCTCCAAAAGAGAAATCTGGACCCATGCAGCAGTTTTTGCCAATGATTTTATGAATGTTTCCACTCAGGCATTGAAACCTTTGCTGTAGCGATTGATCTGGAGGACGCGTACAACAGAGTACCATTGGATTTTCTAATGCTTCAGCTTCTTGAACTCAAGATAAGTCCTATCCTCATTACTTGGATCGCTGCAGCCCTCTTCCAACGGAACGTAGTTTTCAGATGTGGCAGTTGGACGTCGGAACCAACAACAATATATCCTGGCCTACCACAGGGATCATCATTATCTCCGGTGCTGTTCAACGCCTACACTGTGAGAATCACCAGCGAGCAGATCACTAGACCGAGGAGGACATTGTCATATGCCGACGATGTTTAAGTGTATCGTCAGGGTAAGGATAGAGATCAAGTTGCTGTGGAGCTGCAAACCAAACCTAAACGCATAAGTACTTGGTGTGCTGAAGCTGTGGCAATGATCAACCCAACTTAGGCAACATTGACATGGTTCTCTTTGAATAATCATATTGTCAACACGCCAACACCAACTGTTAATCTGTGTTCAGAGACTGTGGAAAGAACGCAGGCAATGAATTACCTGGGGATAATAAAAGTCAAGCGGGGTTTAGCTGCGATGCGGGTGATGGCGGCAGCAAACTGTGAGCAGCGCCATCTATGCCTTCTATACGAGGGGCTGGTCATGTCTGTTTTTGAGTATGCGATGGCAATCCTGACTCTCAGCCGTAAGCAGATAGAAAGGATGGAAAGGATACAAAACGAAGCTATGCGCATTATTCTTGGATGTACAAGACATACAGCATGCAGGGATATGCGCTGCCTTCTTGATTTTCCAAACAATTGAAGACAGAATACAAGTCTGCAGAGCTCGCGCCTATCTCAGAATTAACGCAAACACACAACACCCACTGCATAGTGAAATCAGGAAGGTGAAGGGCAGCAGGTTAAAAAGAGGAAGGTCTTGGATGGGTCAAGCGGAAGACATTCTTCAACAGATGTGTTCACTGGATGACTTAGAACCTGGCGAGGAGTGGTTACAAGTGCCAACAGATTTATGTACGTCCTTTTCAGTTTGCATCCAACTAGACAGAAAATGCAGACAAGAAAATCCGGCTGCTGTGGAGGCGGAAGTACAAGCGTTGATTTTTGAGAATTCGTTAGACGGTGATGCTGTTATTTACACAGATGGGTCGGTCGTTCGACATGTGAGAAGCTCATGAGTCTTTACGGCGCGGACCGGAGGGAGAATTGTGAAGGAGGACTCTGGTTCTTTTGTTGAGACCACAAGTAGCCTGACTATGGAAGTCATGGCAGTAAGTAAAGCAATAACATGGCTCGAGACACAGACATTCACTAGGGCATGTGTCCTTAGAGACTCAATGAGCATGCTCAAGAGGATAGAGACGGGGTGGATCCGAAAAGAGTGATTGCTGTCTCTGGAGCGGTCTCGGCTGGCAAAGATTAATTTCATCTTCGTGCCAGGGCATGCAGGTGTACAAGGAAATGAGCGGGCTGACAAGCTGGCAGGTATGGCTAATGTGGAGGGCGGACGCACCATGGATCAGGCTGACATTCTGAATGCACTACGAGAAGTAAGACTTTTGCGAGAACCAAGTGATGATTGCGAATCCACAACCATGGCCAGACTGCGAGAACAGCAAATTAAAAGAGGTGTGGCCAAACAGGAACACTACGCAGGAAGCCAAAGAAGATTGATAAACCAGCACAGAACTTGTGTCGTTAGCTGCTACACGCTGCGGAATTTGCTGAGGAGGGAATCGGAGCACTTATGGACTGAATGGTTCGATGTGCAATGAGGATGATCTGTCGACTAACTAACTAAACTAAATTAGTTAGTTGATTAGTTAGTTAGTTGGTTAATTAGGTAGTTAACTACTTAGTTAGTTAGTTAGTTAGTCATGGTTCCAACTTCACGGCATATGGTCGCCCCAGTATGCTCTGTTCCTGTGGCAGTCACATACTTTGCTCTTTACTGCCTCATGTGAAAAGTGGAACAGACTGTAGTCTCCACAAACCATGGTAGAAGAGTCTGGCGTGGACCAGCATGATGATGGACACAGGACAATGCAGGGCAAATGGGTGCATGAGCTGGGAGAACTGGCCAGAGATCGAGAGTCTTGTCGATGCGCCATGATAAGCGCGACGTTCTGGCAGAGCCTGCTACAGGATGATCTGAATACAAGTATTCACTCTTGGGCGGTCTTCGTGGCGAAGTGGTTATGGACGCGGTTCGTAATCCCGCTAACCAGCGTTCGAAACACAACTGTTCGCGATTTGGCAGCAGACCGCATTGCGCTGGGTTTAACGAATTGGTATGGGAGCCGGTCCTTAGAAAGCAATGGCAAACTACTGAACGTAAACTTGCCAAGACATCAACAACAGCAGTAAAATGCTGGTGTTGACAACTATGTCCTGTAAAGGGATATGCTTGCTTGCTTGCTTGTGTTCGTTGGCTTGAGCTCCAACGCGAAGTCCTGTATGTCGGATGAAGGCATCCTGTTGTCCAACATCAGTGTGATGTCATACAGGACCTGAGGTTTGCGTGAGTATCCGTTGTCCCATGTCTGTCTTATTGGTGTGCAGACTGGTGGTTCCTCGCCGTACAGGCAGACACGCTCCGACTTCGGAGGAATCGGCGATCCTACTGACTTTAGCCAGGACCCCGAAGGGACCTGTTGCCCAGGACGCTCGACGAGGACGCGTCAATAGGTCTTGGCCAGTATATAACCCGGCCCTGGTCCATTGGAAACACCTCAGCGTCCCAAAAGGATATGAAAACAAATCACTCTTGCGACATCTTTCACTTAAGAGGAATGTCCCTGTTTCTCAGTTACGCAATCTGGCAACCCTATCTATACCGCATGTTGTTGACGCTACTGCTTCGTGTGTTCGTGTTACAGCCACTTTTATCAATATGATTTGTTGGTGTTATCAAAAGAGAAATGCATAACGCCTCCAGGATGTTGGAAAACCCGCCTGTTTGCCGTCTGCCGTCTGTTTCTGCTCTGCTGTATTTGACGTCAGGGGCATAATTTGTTGCATGTTTATTTCTTGACATATTTATTTGTTTATCACTTTTATATTATTTGTGTTGCAGTAATTTATGGTCAACCGTTATGGATTATAAGTGGGATATACAGTGCCCTTTATAATTATTTCATGTAACTGATTTATTCTTTGTTTTTTCACGTGTTTCTGACTGTTCTGATTATTTTATTTCTTTAACAATTTCGTTCACTCGCATTGAACCCAAGCCAGTTTTGTGGCGAAGGTGTTACGGATACAATTCGCAATCCCCCATTTGTTGTTGCGTATCCCTTACGGGACGTTGCAGTCAACACCAGCACTCCTCACCTGCTGTTGATGCACTAGGCAAGTGTTACGTTCAGTAGTTTCCCATTGCTTTCTGAACGACCGGCTCCCATACCAGCACGTTATAACACAACGCGACACGGTCTGCTGCACAAATCGGTGGCAGCTGAGCTTCGAACGCCTGATACCCGGCTCACGAACCGCGTTCTCACGCCTTTGGCCACGGAGACGGTCTATACCCCATACCGCGTTCGAAACACAGCTGCGGGCGATTTAACAGAAGACCGCCTTGCGTTGGCATCTTATAAAATGGTATGAATGCCAGTCGTTCAGAAAACAATGGAAAATTACTGAACGTAAACATGCCGGCTAATCACAAACAGCCAACAAATGCTGGGATTCACTGCGACATTCTGTAATGAATATCTCACGCTGGGCTGATTTAGCTTTCCCAATTACCAGTATCCCTCGCCATCAGTCGAATCCACTCCGACTTCTAAGCTACTTGTAATATACGTTCCCAAGTCAAGGACGAGAAGTCAAAATTTTAGTTCAATTGTCCAGTTTAGGAGTTGAACACGCTACCTGGCTATCAGACACCTGATGTTTAAGATTGAGTGCTGTTCTCCGTTCGGTCACGCTGATCTCCACATATTTCTTTGTTTATCACTTTTATATTGCTTCTGTTCCAGTAATATCCTTCATGGATTATAAATGCTATATACAGTGCGTATGATTATTTTCATGTAACTGATTATTTCATGTAACTGATTATTTCATGTAACTGATTATTTCATGCAATTGATTATGTCATGTAACTGATTATGTCATGTAACAGAGTTAAGGAGAATATGTGGTCTGCTACTTCACAATCCTATCGGCAGAATTTGAAATTCACACACAGAGTTGTACAGTATATGAACTTCATACAAATTCACCCAATTACACTAGTGTGTTTTGTGAAGTTCTTCGTACAGATGCATTTATATAGTAGCTTTCTCTAATCTGCATATGTTGGATACATTTTCAACAAATGTTTAGCTATCATTTTATGTGTCCAACAGTTACATTTATCAGTATGTCTTATCTTAAGGTGTGGTATTTCAGTCTGTTGTGGCCTGTACAGTGTCTGAAGATTGCTACTTGTTTATTTAGGTCGAGCTGGTAACATGCATAATCTTTCTGGTGACCTGGATGCTCTTGATTCCCACTTGCTTCTAAAATTCTTCTTCTTCTTCAGCGTTCCGAGCCATTGAGGTTCTTTGCTGCAAATACAATCTGTCTCCATTCGTCCGATATCGAGGCTCATGTATTTGTTTCGTAACAAAGAAAGGTTTTTACAAATTGCTTCTAAAATTGCTTCTTATAAATCTCTTCGCCTCATCATAGGTGATGTCTGCTTGAGGCCGAGGGGGTCTTCCACCTTCCTTGGCCAATCTGCCAGCCTCCACATTTCCAGGTATGTTGCAACGTGAGAGGATCCCGTGTATTACAAACCTTTAGGATTAAAAACATGCTGCTCTTAGGCCTGATAGTTCTGCACTGTTTAGTATTGTAACAACTGAAGTGCATCTGTATAGAGATTTGTTTATTTCTCTTTACTTTTCTATCACCAGCGGTTTGTCTATCTTTGAGTTGAGTTGAGCTAAGAATCGACATGACTGCACTCAGGACATTCCCATCCACGCTCCGTCCCCTCTTTCAACAGCCAGCGAAGAATCACACTACTAATCCTTCCCACCGTTATCTGCTTTGCTGTTTTGCTTGTGTTCGCTGGCTATGAACTTCAGCGTGAAGTCCTGTATGTCGTATGAAGACATCCTGTTGTCCAACATCAGTGTGATGTCATACAGGACCTGAGGTTTGCGTGAGTATCCGTTGTCCCATGTCTGGCTTATTGTTGTAATCCACGATCCTACTGACTTTAGCCAGGAGCCCAAAGGGACCTGTAGCCCAGGACGCTCGGCGAGGATGCGTCAATAGGTCTTGACCTGTATAGAACCCAGCCCTGGTGGCTTGGAAACACCTCTGCGTCCCTCCACCGCTATCTGATTGAAAGTTCTCCTGGTCTTCCCTCTCAGTCTTGAGATTCTCTCAGAACCCCTGCCAATCCCCCGCAATATCATTCTTTCCACATACGGGTTCTCAATTGGTTCCGCCGCCTTCTCCACCTTGGTCTCCAGGCACTCGACTACTCTCCCTTGTCCATAGGTAATCTACCACCAATAGGTGCATTCCCTGCTAGCTTATCAGCCTGTTCATCCTCCCTCACTCCCGTATGGGCAGGGCAACAAATCCACACAATTCTCATAATGTGGGAGATTCAGAAGAATTCTCCTAATCCGAGAAAGCTAGGTATGCGATCACACTACCCAAGAGATCAGGGGGATGTGTAAAATAATTACATGACCAGTGGTTCTTGTAAATATGTCCAGTACTCTCCTAGAATTTCGAGCAAGGAACTTCTGAACCCCAGTCCCATACGGTAACATTCCAAGACACGGCATCCCCATTTCCATTTAATTAATTGTGCGCTTTGTTAATTAAGTCTTGGTCAGATATGACTGAGCTACCGTATGACAGTAGACGGTATTACTTGCTTTCTGTTACTACCGAATGTTGAGCGGCTTAACAAACCCGGCACCGCACACTGTGCCATCGACTTCGGAATGAGGGGTGCAATAAGGAGGATACACGTCTTATCCTGGTGTGAGGAAATGCAACCTAAAGACAAATTGTCATGACAGGGCAGACAAGGCCCTAAGCCTTGGTCGGCAACTGGACTAAGATCGAAGCTCCTACAGGCGGACAGCTAGAAAGATGCAGCTTCTGCAGCTTATCATGGTCCATATGTATTGATATTACTTTCCTCTGGAGTAAACTAGGCAGGCCGAGAGAGGGATAATGTTGCATGGGTAATACATGGTCTCTACAATTCAGCCCAGGCGTTGTACCTTGGAGAGGTTATTACGCCTGTTTTGAAGCACAATGTAACAAACTATTACCTGTAAAGACGGCAAGCTGCCAATTCAGTAATAATGCTTTCTAATGGTTGTGTTTTATGTCTTTTGTTTTCAGTTAAAGGATCCTACACGAACAGCATTCTCCATTGCAGTATCACCCGAAGTAAACCCACCGGAGAGTTATTTGTCATCCATATACTTATATTGTCGGCTTAGGGGAAAGTGAACGCAGTTTCACAAATCCCCGACCTACCGAATGGAGATTTAGAAACCAGCCACAGGCGATATTGGTGCAAATCGCTTTGCGTTGATCTCAATGGTATGAGAGTCGGTAGTGCAGAAATCCACCCAGTGAAGATACAGAGATTTCTTTGTAACGGTGATGTGAAGATACACAGACGACTCTATAATTACACGTCCATCATTGTGAGGTAAAGATGCAAACAAACCCCTATCACCGTAAGGTGAAGATAACAAAGACTATCACAGTCAGGTGAAGATAACAAAGATTATCACCTGCGAGGTGAAGATAACAAAGATTATCACCTGCGAGGTGTCGATAACAAAGACTCCTATATCAGCGATAGGGGAAGATAACAAAGGCGCCTCTGTTAGCGAGAGGCGAAGATAACAAAAACTCCTTTATCACAGAGAGATGAAGATAACAAAGATTCCTCTATCATTGTGAACCGAAGTTAACAAAGAAGCCTCTATCATTGTGAACCGAAGTGAACAAAGACGCCTCTATCATTGTGACCCGAAGGTAACACAGATGCCTCTATCATTGTGAACGGAAGTTAACAAAGACTATCATTGTGACCCGAAGATAAGAAAAACATCTCTATCACAGTGATCCGCATATAACAGAGGCCTCTATTATCGTGAGCCGCATATAACAGAGGCCTCTATCATCGTAAGCCGCATATAACAGAGGCCTCTAACATCGTGAGCCGAGGATAACAAGTACTCCTCTATCATCGTGTGATGAAGATACAAGGACATCTCTATCAAGTTTTGTAGAGACAACATATGGATAAACATGTATTCTAAAATCACATTTATCTTACACCAGCTTCAACCGAATTCTTAGCATGAACCATAGCAACACCTCAACGCCTCCCAACCTTCCTAATGACGTATCAGCCGGTGACATTATCCTAGTCATCGCGGCTCTAACCTTATCTGCATCCATCATCTCCGTCAACACCATCACCATCATAGTCATCAAGAATACCCACCACTTGCAGACCATCTCCAACATCTACATTGTATCTCTCGCAGTTGCCGATTTGGTCGTTGGATTGGGCCTTTTGCCGCTGTCTGTTTTCTACATCCCATCCATCAGAAGGGACCACTTCGATCGCGATGTCAATCTGTGTGTCTTCATTCTGGGACTCAATCTCGGCATGGCTGTAGTCTCAACCCTACACATGACCCTTATTGCCACTGATAGATACTTGTACATAGTTTGGCCGTACTTGTACCAGAAATATGTCCACCGGAAGGGTGTGTATGTGATTCTAGGCTGTACCTGGATATTTGGGCTATGTTACGCCCTGCTCCCCCAGCTCATCCACCAGGATGCGTCTCTAGTCAGCAAGTGTGACATAACTATGATCATGCCTATAGGCTACCTCTTCTATTCTAATGCCTCTATATACGTTCTGTGTAGCCTTGTGGATGTTATAATGTATTCCCAGATCCTCCTCACAGCCAGCCGACAGCGGCGTGTGATTCGATCCAACTCCCAATCAGTGGACGGCTACAACACTGACGGCTCTCTCAGCGACACGCCCACGGACACAACGCAATACAACATCACAACAATTTGCTTCAACAGAGTAACAACTGCTCCGAATCAATTCCTTTACTTGTCAAATACAGAAAGATCACAACAAGAATCGATCATGCAAAATGAACGGAACAAGCAATCACATACCTTAGCCGAACCAAATAGAGAACATAACGCCCAAAAAAGAGCATCAAGAACTAGCATTCCATCTGGGCGAATGAAAAACAAAAGTAACCGTTTGAAAAGTGTAAAGTTTTTTATGATCGTGTTTGGTGTTTACTTTATTTGCCTAACGCCAACGGTTGCTTGCATGGGAATTGATTACTACCAACCGATCCCAAGAATCATCTACAATTTGTTCAACCTCCTAGCTTTGTTGAATTCTGGCATGAACTTCTTCATCTTCTTTGTGTTAAATAGTAGGTTTAGAACTAGTGTGTTGAAACTGTGTCGATGTAGGAAATGCCACTGGCAGCTCAACTCTAATGACGTGCCTTTTTTCGACAGCTAACGTTGATATATACGACCACCACCATATGTATGGTATATACATTCACTCACGCTCATATGGCGGCTCTACAATGCTCAGAGAATGAAGGCCAAGACCAAAATTAGGAGGGTACTGATAAGAGAGTTGCTGTTTGCAGATGATGCTGCAATTACGACCCACTCTGAGTAAGAATTACGTCTACTATCTGCATTCTGCAATGCTTGTTCTGAATTTGGTTTACAATTAGCAAAAAGAAATCACAGATTATATCACAAGGTGCAACATCAATCTTTAGTGACGACGCCCAACTGGAGATAGTAGACTATTTTATATATCTAGGATCAGAGGTAAATAGCAAATTATCCCTAGATAAGAAAATCAACATTGGTAAGGCAGCAACAAAAATGAACTGGATAACAAAAAGAGTCTGCGACAACAGGAAGCTTACTGCCAAAACAAAAGTCCTTGTCTATCAAACCTGTGCCCTTAGTACTCTTCTTTATGGCAGTGAAGCGTGGTCAACTTATTCACACTAAGAGAAATGTTTAAACAGCTTTCATTTGCGCTGTCTACGAAGAATATTTGGTATTAAGTGGCAAGACAAAATCACAAATACTGAAGTATTGGAAAGATCAGGTTGTGTGACGGTTTGTTCCACGCTCAGTCTTCGTAGACTTAGATGGATAGCACACGTTAGGAGGATGGATGATGGTAGAATATCAAATGACATTTTCTTTGGGTAAATTACAGATGGGTAAGAGATCTCAGGGTCGGCCTCTACTGCGATACAATGATGTGTGTAAGCGGGACATGATTGATACAGGCATTGATAATGCACATTGGGAGCAAGTCGCCGCTGAACGTATTGCATGGAGGGCAACTATCAGAAATGGGAATAAAGGTAAAGAAGAAAACGATTGCAGATTGGTCACACACTGAGCGTGTGAGATGTAAGATGGTGCGTGATGGTGAAAATGACCATGTGTTCACATGCATCCATTGTGGACGAACATTTACAGCGCAAATTGGCCTGATCAGTCACATTCGCTACAGCCATGGGTTGTAGTGTTCGTATGCCTTTTTGAAGCACAATATAACAAACTATCGCCTGTCAAGACGGCAAGATGCCAATGTAATGTAATGTAGCGTTGATATAATGTATTTATTCAACTTTCTCATGTGATATCTGTCTTACAAATCATTCTTCCGACAAACTAATCGGATGATAATGATGATACAGATGATGGTGCTACTGCTAATGATAATGATGAAAATGATGACGATAATGATGATGTTCCTGATGACGATGATTATGATAATGATTACGCTGATGCTGCTGTAGCTGATGATGATGATGACGATGACGATGTTGCTACTTCAGATAACAATGAATCTGTTGAAGGTGCTGATGTGATGATAGTGATGATGAAATCCATACTAAACTAATCGGGGCGATATTGTCTGTAGACTTCACGTCGGGGCAGTCCTAGTTGCTGTTCATAAGATTGTCTTCAAATCCAGTGTCGTGACAATCCTAGAAGATGGTATGATATTTACTGTAGTCCGTGTCATGACAATCCTAGAAGATGGTATATTTTTGCTCGGTCGCTTTGAACTCAAGCTAAGACCGGAAGATGGTATGATATTTACTTTATAGTCCGTGTCATTAAAATCCTAAAACATGGTATTTGTTTATTTGTTTATTTTTTTTTATTGTTTGTTTTTCCTTGCTTTGAACTCAAGCGTAGTCCGGAAGATGGTATGGTATTTATTTTAAAGTCTGTGTCGTGACAATCCTAGAAGATTATTTTTTTTAGGTGTTCGCTCGCTTTGAATTCAAGCATAGTCCGGAAGATGATATGATATTTATTTTAAAATCCGTGCCTTGGCAATCATAAAAGATGGTATGACCTTACTTTAAAGTCTGTGTGTTGGCAGTCCTAAAAATGGTATGATATTTTCTTTAAAGTCGGTGTCTTGGCAATCAGAAAAGATGGTATGATATTTACCTCAAAGTTTGTGTCTTCCCTAAGTGACACCACCTGGACTTTGTTTCCTTGTCTCACATTTATAAGTTCTTGACTTGCGTGTCCTAAACATGCCATTGTATGGTATGAGATTATCTATAGAATTCACCTCTGGACAGTCGCAGTTGTTGTTATAAGATAAGATTGTCTTCAAAGTCCGTGTCTTTGCAATCATAGAAGATGGTATGATATTTACCTTAAAGTCTGTGTCTTGGCAGTCCTTGCATATGGTATGATGTTTACTTTAAAATTCGTGCGTTGGCTTTCATAAAAGATGGTTGGTTAAAGTCCGTTCCTTGGCAATCCTAGAAAATGGCATGATATTTACTTTAAAGTCTGTATTCTTGGCAGTCCTTGCAGATCATATGATATTTACTTTAAAGTCTGTGTCTTAGCAATCATAAAAGATAGTATGACATTTACCTCAAATTCTGTCTTCCCGAAGTGGCACCGCCTGGATTTTGTCTCTTCGTCTCACATTTATAAGTTCTTGACTTTCGGGTCCTAAAATGCCATTGTATGGTATGAGATTATCTATAGAATTCACCTCTGGACAGTCCTAGTTGTTGTTATAAGATTGTCTTTAAAGTCCGGGCATTGACAGTCCTAAAAGATGGTGTCATATTTACTTTAAATTCCGGGCACTCACAATCCTAGAAGATGGTATTACATTTTTGGCAATCCTATAAGATGGTATGATATTTTCTTTAAAGTCTGTGTCTTGGCAATCCTATAAGATGATATGATATTTACTGTAAACACTGTCACTTCCCGAGCTAGCACCGCCTGGTGTTTTCTTCCTCACCTCGCAGTCTGTGTGGTGAAGCAGTTACGCCTCCCGCCTCACGCTCGGAAAGTTATGAGTTCCATTCCGGACTACGTCATTCCTATCACGGGTACAATTTTCACGGAGACTCCTGGGGAATTGTCGCTGGAGTTACGGGGTTCCTGCTTTGTGCGACGCTTTCGGTAGGCCACCTTGCCGAAACAGACCGATCTCTATGGGATAAAACCCGGTGCAATGAAGCCGACCATCCTGCTTTGTAAGCACTTTATTTTGTTTCCTCGCCTCAAATCGTCGTTGAAGGAGCTGTAATTCGTGGATGCTGAGCTTGTTATGGCCACAGCGACAATACAGCTCAAAGATATTTCAAAGAATGAGATCCAGAAATGCTTGCAACAAACGGTAAGAACGATGGCAAAAGGGTATAATTGTGAGAAGGAAACTTATTAGAAAGAAATATATTGGAAATGTAAGGTAAAAGAGCACCGGAAAGGCAAAGAGATACATGTCTTGGTCACGTGGCAAAATCGGGCCAAGAACACAGACTTGACCAAGTCACTGGTCACTGTGCTAGATGGTGATTGATCAAAGTCACTGGCCACTGTGCTAGGTGGTGATTGATCCAAGTCACTGGCCACTGTGCTAGATGGTGATTGATCCAAGTCACTGGCCACTGTGCTAGATGGTGATTGATCCAAGTCACTGGTCACTGTGCTAGGTGGTGATTGATCCAAGTCACTGGCCACTGTGCTAGATGGTGATTGATCCAAGTCACTGGCCACTGTGCTAGATGGTGATTGATCCAAGCCACTGGTCACTGTGCTAGGTGGTGATTGATCCATGTCACTGGCCACTGTGCTAGATGGTGATTGATCCAAGTCACTGGCCACTGTGCTAGATGGTGATTTATCCAAGTCACTGGTCACTGTGCTAGATGGTGATTGATCCAAGTCACTGGCTACTGTGCTAGATGGTGATTGATCCAAGTCACTGGTCACTGTGCTAGATGGTGATTGATCCAAGTCACTGGTCACTGTGCTAGATGGTGATTGATCCAAGTCACTGGTCACTGTGCTAGATGGTGATTGATCCAAGTCACTTGCCACTGTGCTAGATGATGATTGATCCAAGTCAATGGCCACTGTGCTAGATGGTGATTGATCCAAGTCACTGGCCACTGTGCTAGAAGGTGATTGATCCAAGTCACTGGCCACTGTGCTAGATGGTGATTGATCCAAGTCACTGGCCACTGTGCTAGATGGTGATATCCAAGTCACTGGTCACTGTGCTAGATGGTGATTGATCCAAGTCACTGGCCACTGTGCTAGATGGTGATTGATCCAAGTCACTGGCCACTGTGCTAGATGGTGATTGATCCAAGTCACTGGTCACTGTGCTAGATGATGATTGATCCAAGTCACTGGTCACTGTGCTAGATGGTGATTGATCCAAGTCACTGGCCACTGTGCTAGATGGCGATTGATCCAAGTCACTGGCCACTGTGCTAGGTGGTGATTGATCCAAGTCACTGGTCACTGTGCTAGATGGTGATTGATCCAAGTCACTGGTCACTG
This sequence comes from Cepaea hortensis, assembly GCA_963921405.1. NCBI lineage: Eukaryota > Metazoa > Mollusca > Gastropoda > Stylommatophora > Helicidae > Cepaea > Cepaea hortensis. Next base: position 339,609,533 of record OY992876.1, read on the forward strand.
TGCTAGATGGTGATTGATCTAAGTCACTGGCCACTGTGCTAGATGGTGATTGATCCAAGTCACTGGTCACTGTGCTAGATGGTGATTGATCCAAGTCACTGGTCACTGTGCTAGATGGTGATTGATCCAAGTCACTGGCCACTGTGCTAGATGGTGATTGATCCAAGTCACTTGCCACTGTGCTAGATGATGATTGATCCAAGTCAATGGCCACTGTGCTAGATGGTGATTGATCCAAGTCACTAGCCACTGTGCTAGAAGGTGATTGATCCAAGTCACTGGCCACTGTGCTAGATGGTGATTGATCCAAGTCACTGGCCACTGTGCTAGATGGTGATATCCAAGTCACTGGTCACTGTGCTAGATGGTGATTGATCCAAGTCACTGGCCACTGTGCTAGATGGTGATTGATCCAAGTCACTGGCCACTGTGCTAGATGGTGATTGATCCAAGTCACTGGTCACTGTGCTAGATGGTGATTGATCCAAGTCACTGGTCACTGTGCTAGATGGTGATTGATCCAAGTCACTGTCCACTGTACTAGATGGTGATTGATCCAAGTCACTGGTCACTGTGCTAGATGGTGATTGATCCAAGTCACTGGCCACTGTGCTAGATGGTGATTGATCCAAGTCACTGGTCACTGTGCTAGGTGGTGATTGATCCAAGTCACTGGCCACTGTGCTAGATGGTGATTGATCCAAGTCACTGGTCAATGTGCTAGATGGTGATTGATCCAAGTTACTGGTCACTGTGCTAGATGGTGATTGATCCAAGTCACTGGCCACTGTGCTAGATGGTGATTGATCCAAGTCACTGGCGACTGTGCTAGATGGAGATTGATCCAAGTCACTGTCCACAGTGCTAGCTGGTGATTGATCCAAGTCACTGGCCACTGTGCTAGATGGTGATTGATCCAAGTCACTGGCCACTGTGCTAGATGGTGATTGATCCAAGTCACTGGTCACTGTGTTAGATGGTGATTGATCCAAGTCACTTGTCACTGTGCTAGATGGTGATTGATCCAAGTCACTGGTCACTGTGTTAGATGGTGATTGATCCAAGTCACTGGTCACTGTGCTAGATGGTGATTGATCCAAGTCACTGGCCACTGTGCTAGAAGGTGATTGATCCAAGTCACTGGCCACTGTGCTAGATGGTGATTGATCCAAGTCACTGGCCACTGTGCTAGATGGTGATATCCAAGTCACTGGTCACTGTGCTAGATGGTGATTGATCCAAGTCACTGGCCACTGTGCTAGATGGTGATTGATCCAAGTCACTGGCCACTGTGCTAGATGGTGATTGATCCAAGTCACTGGTCACTGTGCTAGATGGTGATTGATCCAAGTCACTGGTCACTGTGCTAGATGGTGATTGATCCAAGTCACTGTCCACTGTACTAGATGGTGATTGATCCAAGTCACTGGTCACTGTGCTAGATGGTGATTGATCCAAGTCACTGGCCACTGTGCTAGATGGTGATTGATCCAAGTCACTGGTCACTGTGCTAGGTGGTGATTGATCCAAGTCACTGGCCACTGTGCTAGATGGTGATTGATCCAAGTCACTGGTCAATGTGCTAGATGGTGATTGATCCAAGTTACTGGTCACTGTGCTAGATGGTGATTGATGCAAGTCACTGGCCACTGTGCTAGATGGTGATTGATCCAAGTCACTGGCGACTGTGCTAGATGGAGATTGATCCAAGTCACTGTCCACAGTGCTAGCTGGTGATTGATCCAAGTCACTGGCCACTGTGCTAGATGGTGATTGATCCAAGTCACTGGCCACTGTGCTAGATGGTGATTGATCCAAGTCACTGGTCACTGTGTTAGATGGTGATTGATCCAAGTCACTTGTCACTGTGCTAGATGGTGATTGATCCAAGTCACTGGTCACTGTGTTAGATGGTGATTGATCCAAGTCACTGGTCACTGTGCTAGATGGTGATTGATCCAAGTCACTGGCCACTGTGCTAGAAGGTGATTGATCCAAGTCACTGGTCACTGTGCTAGATGGTGATTGATCAAAGTCACTGGCCACTGTGCTAGAAGGTGATTGATCCAAGTCACTGGTCACTGTGCTAGATGGTGATTGATCAAAGTCACTGGCCACTGTGCTAGATGATGATTGATCCAAGTCACTGGTCACTGTGCTAGGTGGTGATTGATCCAAGTCACTGGTCACTGTGCTAGATGGTGATTGATCCAAGTCACTGGCCACTGTGCTAGAAGGTGATTGATCCAAGTCACTGGCCACTGTGCTAGATGGTGATTGATCCAAGTCACTGGCCACTGTGCTAGATGGTAATTGATCCAAGTCACTGGCCACTGTACTAGGCGGTGATTGATCCAAGTCACTGGCCACTGTGCTAGATGGTGATTGATCCAAGTCACTGGCCACTGTGCTAGGTGGTGATTGATCCAAGTCACTGGTCACTGTGCTAGGTGGTGATTGATCCACGTCACTGGCCACTGTGCTAGGTGGTGATTGATCCAAGTTACTGGCCACTGTGCTAGATGGTGATTGATCCAAGTCACTGGCCATTGTGCTAGATGGTGATTGATCCAAGTCACTGGCCACTGTGCTAGATGGTGATTGATCCAAGTCACTGGCCACTGTGCTAGGTGGTGATTGATCCAAGTCACTGGCCACTGTGCTAGAAGGTGATTAATCTAAGTCACTGGTCACTGTGCTAGATGGTGATTGATCCAAGTCACTGACCACTGTGCTAGGTGGTGATTGATCCAAGTCACTGGTCACTGTGCTAAGTGGTGATTGATCCAAGTCACTGGTCACTGTGCTAGATGGTGATTGATCCAAGTCACTGGCCACTGTGCTAGATGGTGAACCATGACCGCCCAGGCCAACCAACCAGGCATATCGCGATGATGGCATACATGACTATAGCGTTACTGATTTACATAAAACAAATATCATGGACTGTTGAAACTGTGTTGTTCATTCATTCATTCATTCATTCATTCGATCTGCCATTCATTCATTCATTCATTCATTCATTCATTCGGTTTTTCATTCATTCATCCATGAGATCTATCAGCTCGTATAATTGAGATTAGCTTGTCTCATCACGACGCTCCAATGTCTCTTATTCTCAGCAGTTCTATCACCTTCTCTTTCTCTCTATTGCTCTTTTTCTCTCTATTGCTCTTTTTCTCTCTTTATCTCTTTCTCTTTCTCACTCTCTTTCTCTTTACTCTCTTTCTCGCTTTTATTTCTCTTTCTATCTCTTTTTCTATCTCTCCTTCCCCCCTCTTTCTCGCTCTTTCTCTCTCCCTGTTTCGCTTTCTCTCTCTCTATCTATCTTTCTCACTCTCTTTCTTTCCCTTTCACGTCCGCTTCACCCTTTTCTCTCTGTCTGCCTCTCTTTATCTCTTTTCTCTCTCTTTCACTCTTTCTTTTTCTCTCTTTCCCTCTTTCACTCTCTTTCACTCTCTCTCTTTACCACTCTGTCTCTTTCTTTTTTTATATCTCTGTCTCCCTGTTACTCTTCCTCTAACTTTCTATCTCTCTTTCTCTCTCTCTCTCTCTCTCTCTCTCTCTCTCTCTCTCTCCCTCTCTCTCTCTTTCAGACTAATACTACATCTCTTTTTCTCTCCGCCTCATTATCTCTCAATCTCTATCTCTCTCTTTCTCCCTCCCTCTCTATTTCTCTGTCCCACTCTCTATATCTCTCCCTTTCTATCTTTCTCTTTCTCTCTCTCTCTCTCTCTCTCTCTCTCTCGCTCTCTCTCTCTTTCTATCTCCCTATCTCTGTCTTCCCCTATTTCTCTATTAATCTCACTCTTTCTCTATTTCGCTCTCTTTCTCTATCTCGCTCTCTCTCTCTTTCTTTCTTTCTCTCTCTCTCTCTCTCTCTCTCTCTGTTTTTCTGTTTGTCTCTCTTTCTCTTTCATTCTTTCTCTTTGTCTCTCTCTTTCTCTCTCTACCTTTCTTTCTCTCTGTTTCTCTCGCTCTCTCTTTCTCTCAACCACTCCACTCAAACAACCAACTAGCCATCCATCCATCCATCCACCCATCCAACCAACCAACCACCCACCCCCCTCCAACCAACCAGCCAACCAACCAACCAACCAACCAACAAGCCATCCGCCCAACTAACCAACCAACAAACCAACCAACCAACAAACCAACCACCCAACAAACCAACCAACCAACCAACCAACTAGTCATCCACCCAACCAACCAACCAGTGAGCCAACAAATCAACCATTCGTCCAACCAATTAACCAATCAACCAACCACCCAACCACCCACCCAACCAACCAATCAATCAACCAATAAACCAACCAGTCAACTCATCCTCCCTCCCATCAATCCACTAACAAACCAACCCACCAACTCTACCACCTATCAACCCACCCACTCACCCAAAAACCAACCAACCAACCCACCAACCCACACACTAACACAGCAACCAGCAAACCTACCCACCAACCAACCCATCCACTCACTAATTCACCCACCAACCAACCCACTCAACAACCCAACCCACCCACTCACCCGCAAACCAGCAACCAGCCCACCTACCCACCAACCAACCACCTACCCACCAACCAACCCACCCACTCAGTGTTGTTTGTTCATAGTCACCGCCTCCGCGGAAACACAGCACTAGATAACTCAGAGGTAACCTACAAAATAGATTTTACTTATACTATTTCACTTTGTTCTTATTTATATCAAAATATTCATTGTTGACCAATTTTTGACCAAGTTTGTTCTTATTTATAACCACATATTCACCGTGGACAAATTTTTGACTAATGTGGTTGTTATTTATATCCATCTATTAGTCACTGACTACTTTTTGACATGTCTGCAGAAATCCCAACAAGAAATTTACCGAACAAAACCATGTCGTATTGCCACTCTTTGATACGGAGTAGAAGAGTTATCTGATATTTTCTCTGCAAACATAAGTTAGAGAGGACATTTTATGAGTCAGACGCTTCAACTGGAAACACTAGTACCTCAATGGGTGCACGAAGAGCAGCAATCAGAAAGCAGAGAAGAGTTGTAGAGTGCTGACCGTAAAACAAGACATTTGAAATTAGCTGACTTTTTGACAATCGCAAGTTGGCATGCAAAGGGTCTATTTAGGTAGAAATATATATATATACACAATGAGAGTATGAAAATGATTGCATATATTCCCAGAACGCTATTAGAAAGAGCTGTAGAAGTAAAAACAAATCTGTACTATGCTTCATAGACTACACAAAAGCATTTGACAATGTGAAACATGACGAAATAAAAAAAAAAATTACTAAAGCAACTGAACATTGCTGGCAAAGATCTGCGAATAATAAAGAGCATATAATGGGAGTAAACATCAACCATAAGAATCAACAACTTTGTAGGAACATGTCAGTGTATAAAGAAAGGCGTCAGAAAATGTTGTGTATTGTCGCCTGATTTGCTCTCATTGTACAGTGAATATATAATGTGATCTACAGAAAATATACCAGAGATCCTGTTTGGTGGACATAATATAAATGATTTACGTTATGCTGATAACACCGTCTTGATAGCAACAAATCAGAAGGATCTACAGGAAATGATAGATATAGTGTTTGTAGAAAGAAAAAGATGGGCCACAGTTTCTATAATAGAAATAATAGAATAATAAAACGTCATGGTGGTATCAAAGAAACAGATTGTGCCCAAATGTGCAATTAAAATACAGGACGTTGTTTTGGGGCAAGTGCAGAAATTCAGATATCTAGGCACATGGATAACATCAGATGGAAGATGCATCACAGAGACAAATAACAGAATCCATCCATCATGTGCCATTGCCAGTAAGCGTGGGCTGTCAAGATTCGCCATTTCACTCTATCACCAGAGTCGTGGATCAGCTCAATGTTTTTGCCTCGATCATGCCACGTGGCCAAGCCATCCAGGTATTTACTTCTCGGTCTTCCCCTTGGTCTCCACCCTTCGATCTTGACAGTTGTCACAAAGTTCTCGAAGTCATTTCATGTTGACTGCCTACGTCTAATGTTTCAAATCAGTTTACGATCTTCATTTGTTTTTTCTGTCTGTCCATGGTATTCTTTGCATTTTCCTCAGATATAACATTTCCACAGCCATCAGATGTTTTTCAGCTTGTCTGCTCGTTGTCCACGCTTCACATCCATACAGAAGTACAGGTTCTATGTAGCATTTCAACACTCTTTTTCTAGTTTCAGTTGATATCTTTTTATTAGTATGTCTTTCATCTTGCAAAAGGCAACCTTCGCAATGGCAATTCTTGTTCTAATCTCTTCAAGGCATCTATCGCGAGATAAATAAACTTGTTAGTTGCGATCGATGACAACCAAGCCCGACATTAGTCTGCAAACACAATAGACCCTTTGATGTTGAACAGACTGAGAAAAATACTTCGTTAAAACTGTCTGCACCTGGTCAGCATTTGTGTATGAGATCAAAGTGAGTCACGTCGCGATGTCTACACACGGTCGACAATTTGTTGACAGGTTGTTGTTCGAGAGACGTGCACTGGCGTCATCTGTCTGCAGGGCGGGAATCGGCCGTTGAAAGTGATGGACAGAATGTCTGCCAGAGGTCGGAAGGATTCTGTGATGTGGGGGTGGGGGGGGTGGGGGGGAAGGTCTCTGGCTCACAGACAGCCAGGATCTTTGTTGTATGAGACAAAGAATTTCCCAGATGAAAGTGAACTTGACAGCGAATTGACTCCGGTTAGTCTAGAAACAGGGGGACAAAGCCAGATTCTGGACTGATTGGCGTCTGGACTTTTTGGTGACGTCACTCAAGCACCATATAAAACCCAGTTGCGGTAAACACGTGAGGGGAGTCGAGAAAAACATTCTGAAGTGTTAGGATCGGTGCATTATTCCGAGTTGCGTTACATAAGAGAGACTATAATGTCTAAGTGGTGATAGTTATCCGCGGACATAGATCCAGTCTGATTGCATAGTTTCTCGAGTAGCAACCGAAATAGGCATATGGTAGGCTATTAATAATATCAAACTTAAGAGTATGATTAGGAATAGAGTACAGTACTGTGCGGTGATATAATGTATTATAGGTGCGGTGATATAATGTATTAGGATTAGTGATAGAGTGTTCTATAAGTGCGGTGCTAGAAAGTATCATAGGAGCGTCGGCACTAGTTTACTATTGTGTGGCTTCAACTGGCTTGTGTGATATATCATTTTACTCAGGGAGTTGAGGACAATGTGGTGGAATAATAATTAGAGAGATTAAGGATGGTTGAGAGGGAGAAGAGGTATGTGTACTGATAGGATCTTCCAGTACGGCATATGCTGGGTTTCTACCCGTTCCTTTATTCTTTCCTGGTGTTGCCATGTCTCAGATCATATGATTGAGTTATTTGGCCGTATGACAGAGATCGGATCTCTGTTATAGATCTGAGTGCTGCTATTGGCCTACACTTACCTAATTCCGGCCAGGACTGAATTGCCCTCACCATAGTATTCTCTATTCTACAGGTTCCAGTTACAGGTCCACGTATGTGTTCTATGATTTTTCAAGAGTGAAGCTAACACATTTTAGAAGATGATGGCTCAGAATTTGAAGACAGAAGTTGCTGAGAGGCCGCTACATTGGGCTTATACCCAAGTTGGTTTGCGGGAACCTGGCTTCTGCTGAGCAGGACATGCTGATGAGATTATCAAGTGACAATTGTATCACTGAACAGTCAGATCATTGTAGAGATACACTATTGATATCAGGAACATTCACACCAAATTTATACTGATACAGAGAACATTTAGATTGTGGTGTTAATATGGGAAATCTTTACCACCAGTGACACTAGATCCAGTGAGATTTCCCCAATAACAGTGACAATAGGGTTAGAATTTTCTGATTAACAATCAGTAAAATAACAGAGGAAATTCATAGTGTGAATCAGATTGAAGACTCTCAGTAGACAGTGTTTGTCAAGGGTGTCCAAGCATCCTAGTGGTTCCAGAGACAACGGAGGAAGTCTTCACGTGACCGGAGGAGCATCACCTGGGTGAGGCTACTTGTATGGGATACATGGTGCTGGTGTGTTTTCAGCACAGGGATGAGAATGACTATACTCCTGAACCCTGATCTGAGTCTATAGACACTTTAGAGTACACGTCACACATTCTACACCTTATACACACACACACACACACACACACACACACACACACACACACACACACACACTTCTCCTACATATACTCTTTGCTTTAATAAATTTCTTGTTTTTATTTGTTGAGGCTAGAGTTGTCAAGTATGTTATGTTGGGGAAGAATGAGAGGGGGCATGATCCTGGGGTGAGTAAGAGTGAGAAGAAGGTGTCTTCAGATTGAAAGAGTGTGTGGACGGAGTCTGATGGATATCTCCAGGATAGAGATATTGAATTAAAACAAATGTGGGTGTTGATTCCCCTCACTCCAGGGACGACACTAAAGTGGTAAAGAAGAACAAATAACTATTACGACATTCATTCTTTACACACACGACAACATCTCCCATCAGATGTAATGACTTTTCCGAGATAATTGTACCTATTCATTTGTTTAAGAATATTCCCATTTACTTGTATATTACATTGTGGTATTTCGTTCTTTCTAGTGACTACATAATCTGTTTCTTCTTACAATTTAATTCTATCCCTAGTTGTCACTGTGTGCAACAATCTCGTCTACTAAATTGTGCAGATCCTGCTCATTGTCTGCAATCAAGACTGTATCACCTGCATATCTAATGTTACTGATGTTTCTTGATCCAATACTGATTCCTTCCATAACTTTTACATTTCTGAATTTATTTTCACGATACAGAGAAAACAGATCTGGAGACATTACACATCCCTGATTTACATCTCTCTTAATAGGCTGATATTGACCTACTTCATTATCAATTCTGATGGCAGCTTGTCGTTTCCAAAATATGTTTTTTTTTTTACAAGACTGAGGTCTTTCCAATCAATTTGTAGATCTGCAAGAATCTCTATCATGTTGACATGTTTTACACTGTAGAAAGCCTTTCTGTAGTCAATAAAGCAAAGATGTATATCTTTATTTACTTCTATAGAACGTTAAATTACTGTTCTCAGTATGTACACAGCATTTACTGTACCCTTGCCTTCCACAAACCCACAATGTTCTTCTCCTGTTTCGGGTTGTATTTTCTTCCTAAATCTTTGCATGATAATTCTTAGCAAAATCTTCGTGATATGGCTAATTATACTAATGGTTCTATGTTGATCACATTCCAAGGCTCCTGATTTCTTTGGGATTGCAATAAATAAAGTATTATATAATTCATGAGGTATATTTCCAGTATCATATATTGTATTAAGTAGACTGGTAACTTTATCTATTCCATATTCTTCTAAAGTTTTAATCATTTTTGTTGTGATATTGTCTGAACGAGGGGTCTTGTCATTTTTCATATGGGTAAGAACATTCTGAACCTCCATCTTCAAAATTGATGGTCCTTCATTATTATTTCGAATATCATACTGATCTTCTCTGTTATCATTATAAATGTTCTTTCACATAATCTGACCATACATGTAAAATCTGATCTTTTTCTGTTATGATTTTTTCCATATTGTGTTTCTAGACCGCCGCTGATGTATGTGTTCTTTTATTAGTAAGCTTCTGAATTCTTTTGTGCATTAATTTGGTATTGCTACTGTTGTGTTGTTTTTCAATTTCTATGCAATTTTTCTCAAGCCATGATTCTTCTGTCTGCTTACATAATGTTCTGACTTTTCTGTGAATTTCTTCGTACTGTATTTGCAAGATTACTTTTGTTGTGTCTTCTTGTTTCCATTAGTTGTAAAATGTCTTCAGTCATCCATTTCTTACGACCCAATTTCGTTAATTTTGGAATAGTTGTTTCTGCAGCTAAACTGATTGAATTCTTCTACATTTACCATTGATGGCCCACATCTTGAAATAGGATCTCTAGATCAGACAGTATATCAAATATGTTTTTTACTTCTATGTTAAAATTGTTTTGTATTACGTTGTTACTTTTCAATATACACAGATCATATTTAGTGTGTCCTGGTGAATACTCGACTTTCTTTAACTGTACCCTCAATGTTCCTGTAATCAGTCTGTGATCACTGTAATAGTTAGCATTGGGAACTCTTTTTGCTATTGTTAACGCATTTCTAAACCTTCTGCTAATCAGGATGTAATAAATCTGGTTTCTAATTCTGCTATAAGACTCCTCCATGTCCAAAATATTATAGCATTTGTTTAAACCACATGTTTCTACAAACATTTCCTGCTCTTTTGCCGATTCTGCAAGTCTGTATCCTCTTTCTTTCGTTCTCCCAAACCATGATTGCCTACTGTGCATCCATCGCCTTGATTTCCCACTTTTGCATTGAAGTCACCCATTATGATATTTATTTCTGAATTTTTAAATTTCTTTAAAGCAGACTCCATGTCATTATAAAATTCCTCCGTACTTTCCTCACTGCATTCTCCTGTTTGGGCATATATTTGAATGACGTTTATGTTAAAAGGTCTGCCGATTAATTTTACCACAAAACTCTGTATGACACAGCCCAATAACCTTGAACAGATTGTGATGTTTCCCAATCCAAGATTATTGCTACACAGGACAAGCAAAAACTGCATTCTATCAAACGAAGAACGTTTTGTGCAATAAGTCACTGTTCTTGAAAGTTAGAAAAAGAGTTCTTGCATGTTACGTATAGCCAGTTTTAACAGACAACTGCGAATCCTGGACAATTAGTAAACAGGCGAAAAACATCAATGGAAGCCTTGGAGATGTGGTTGTATAAAAGAATGCTGAAAATTAAAATGACAGCCAAAATGAGCAATCAGGACGTTTTACGGGAAGCTGAGTCGCAAAGACAACTTATCACAAACATCAGAAAGAGGCAGTCACCGTTTTTTGGCCACGTTATAAGAAGATAAAAACTGGACCACGTTGTGACAGCCGGAAAGATTTGTGAAAAGAGAGATAGAGGAAGACAGCGTGAGAAGATTCTTGACAGTCTTGTGTCATGGCACGGAAGGGAGTCAACACACGAATTGATCCATGACGTCGGAGATCGTAATTTATGGAGAGGTATGATCACCCACGCCAGCCGGCAAGGCATTGGATGTTGATGTAGACACAATTGGGTAATATTAAACGTTAACTGCATATTTTTTACAGGACGTCGCAGTCAACCCCAGCATTTTAATCTTTTTGTGATCACTTGGCAAGTTTACGTTCAGTTGTTCGCCATTGATTTCTGAACGACCGGCATCCGTACCATTTCTTAAAAACCAACGCAAGGTGATTTGCTGTCAAATAAGTTGTGTTTCGAACGCGGTATGGGGATTATGAATTGCGTCCGCAACAGCTTCTCCACGGAGCGGGTTGTTTAGGGGGAGTTACCCTGAAAATATTTGTAACGTTTCCAGGCATCCATCTTGTTTACGTTACCTCCCTTCCGTTTCTGTCTCGAAAATTATGGTAAAAGCTGACATTGATGTGCTCCGTCACAATTTCTACAAAACACGTTTGGTAATCTGTGTGTTAACAAGCGTGGGATTTTTAAAAAAGTCAAACAATGAATTGTAAAACTAAAAAAAAAAAAAAGGTTTCAGACTGAAAGTTAGTTAGTTAGTTAGTTAGTCGTGGTTCCAACATCACGGCAACGGGTCGTCCCCATATTGCTCCGTTCCTGTGCCAGTGAATACCACACAAAATGCTCCTCACTGCCCAGTGTGAGCAATGGAATAGACAGGAGTATCGGCAAGCCAACAGCTCGCACAGGTACACTGTGCATAATGCCGCCTACAGAGTGCCAACACAAAAGACCTCCATGAAAAATACAGTTCATCGTCGATGGAAACGGCAGTAACCAGAAAGACTTCATTGACCCGGGTTTTATCCCATATGGTTCGGTCTTCTTTCCGCAGGACAACCCGCCGAAAGTGCCGCACAAAGCACGAATTTCGTAGCTCCAGTGGCGACTCCCAGGAATCTCCTGAAAAATGCACTCGTGAGACCGAAAAGGCAAACCAATCAATCCAGCAACAGCCGGCCGCCATCGTTCCGAACATGCAGTTCACACTACAGACAACTTCGGACAGATGTAAAAGCATTCCACGCGAAACTCACAGCTCACAGTGTCGAGACGCACTCACTCAGTAGCAGGGCGACGGAACAACAGCCTCCTTAGTCGCCTCTTACGACATGCATGGTAGGCAAAAGTGTTACTATTCTTTGCTCCCCAGTATGGGCCCCGGCAACACACGGGAAAGTTAATCAATTATTCGATAACCTCAGTTAATTTCAGTTCTCTCTCTCTCTCTCTCTCTCTCTCTCTCTCTCTCTCTCTCTCTCTCTCTCTCTCTCTCTCTCTCTCTCTCTCTCAGGCTCTCTCTCTCTCTCTCTCAGGCTCTCTCTCTCCATGGCTCTCTCTCCTCTCTCTCCCTCTCCTTTTCCCAAGTGCCACAAATTGCCTTCCGTTGTTGTTTAAATATAATGCAATATATAGCAAACGCTTAAACGTTCCTCGCGAAAGAATGAACTTGGGTATTGGGGTCCATCTGACATTCTTATATCTCTGCTCTCACACATTATAATGTTTCGCCATGCCAGTCGACAAGATACCTCGTGATGTTGTTTGTTGACCTGTGACACAGCGCAGTGTTACACTGATAAGGTCAGCGTAACCTGCAGCTCAACCGCGTAACTCTTTCTCTTTGGAGTTCAAAAACATCCCCATCTCAAACATATACGAAAGCAAACTATTTGCCTACTATCTCTGGACAGACTATTTGCTTACTATCTCTGGACAGACTATTTGCTTACTATCTCTGGACAGACTATTTGCCTATTATCTTAGGGCGGACCATTTGCCCATTACCTCAGGGCAGACCATTTGCCTACTATCTCTTTACAGACTATTTGCCTACTATCTCAGGACAGGCTACTTGCCTACTATCTCCGGGCAGACTATTTGCTTACTATCTCAGGGCAGACTATTTGCCTACTACTCAGGACAGACTGCAGGTCCCCATACGTAACATACATAACAACATCCCAATAAGTTTAGCATCCTTGCCCTACGGCATTTCCCGCTAAAACAAAAGCGTGTCCGGATGTAGGAGTCTACAGTGTTGCCATGACATTTTCTAGGCCTCAGTGCTCGGATGGCGAAGGTCAGCGTGGCAGAATTGATAAGAGCGTTCGTTCTTAAACATCCGGTGTGCTGATGTCGATGCTGCAGGTTCAACCCCTTCATCGTTCAGTTGGACTAAAATGTTGACTCGTCTTTGAATTGGGGACCTAAATTACAAGTAACTCAGAAGTCTGAGTGGGTTTGCCTGATGGCGAGGGACACTGGTAATAGGGCAAGGTAATTTACACGCAAAAATCAGTCCAGTGCACTAAAAGTGGTAGCACGTGTATGGACTATGTTTGAGGTCAAAGCGAGGGAATGAAAACTAAAATTTCAGGGAGGAACAGTTGGCCAGTCTTGCCTTCATTTAGCGAACGACGAGAGCAAGTGTCGAAAATCTCACCCGATCGCGCTCATTTAAAACTGGAACTTTTTCTATTACGATTTTGCCATCTTTGGTTTTTAGGCAACCCGTTGATGTATGGGCTCTTTTATTAGTGGTGACCTTAATTCTTTTGTGCATTATTTTGGTATTCCGAGTGTTGTTTTGATTTTTAATTTCCCTGAATTTTCCTCAAGCCATGCTTCTTTGGCGTCTTTGCAGTTTCCTCCGTTTATTGTTAATCTCTTCATATTTTTCATGGTTATGTTTGTTACTTATTCTTATTTCGATGAATTTTAAGATGTCTTCCGTAGTCCATTTCTTACGTTGCCAATATCCTTCATTATTGGAATAGTTGTGTCTGCAGCTTGGTTGACTGTTTTCTTTAATATTTCTGATTGGTCGCTGACATCTTGAAATAATATTTCCATATCGGACAATGCATTAAATCTGTTCCTTTCCACTACGTTAAATGTATCCTCTCTTCAGTACACGTAGATCAAATTTTGTGTTTCTTAGCATATATTTGACCTTCTTTAATGTTATATGTATGTTGCTTATGATTAATCTATGGTCACTGAGGCAGTCTGCGCTTGGTATAGTTTTTGCAACTTTTAAGGCATTTCGAAATCTTCTGTTGATGGGAATGTAATCAATCTGATTTCTGATCTTATGGTCAGGACTCCTCCGTGTTCATAATCTAATTGGGTGATGTTGATACCAAGTGTTTACAAAATCCATATCATGCTCTTTTGTCCACTGTAAAGTGTGCAACCTCTTTCATCCTAGTTACCTAGTCCATACTTGCCTGCTGTGCATCCGTTCTGTTGATTTCCAGCTTTAGCATTAAATTTACACATTGTGACATTATGATGATACTTGCATTTCTTGAAGGCATTCTCCAAATCATTATAATATTCATCGATGTTGTCATCACTGCCGTCTGTTGTATGATGTTGATATCGAAAGGTCTTCCGCTCAACTTTACTACAGGTATTCTGTCTGACACAGCCAATATCCTTTGATCGATTTCGATCTTTCAATATCCATTATAATTGCTACCCCTCGCTGTTTTGTCTCTCCACCAGAATGGATTATGCTATATTCCTCAGATTTTATAATGACCATTCCGGTCTCACATATATCTAACATGTAAATATTCAGTCTTCCAATTTCATTCTTAATGTTATCAAATTTCCCAACCCCACTCACAGTTCTAACATTCCAAGTTTCCACTTTCAATTATGGTAATATTTTTCAACCAGTCGCTTGCTGGTCGCCTGGAGTCATCTGGTGTACATGATCACACCTACCGGGCCAGTCTCCTCCTATGGAGCACCCATTTACGCTGTTTCTCGGATTTTCGATGAAATTGAAAAAGAGACGTAACACTCTAATGAAAACCATACTGGTAAAGTTGAAGGCAAGCGAGCATGAGGTAGACGGTGATACAAGTGGGAAGATAACATCAAGAGATGAGCAAACAGCAATCTGACAGCATGAACAATCAAGGCGAGAGTCGGACAGTGTCAGAGACTCATTGCAGCTAACCTGCATTGTGAAGACGGCATCGGATTGTGATTGATTGATTGATTGATTGATTGATTGATTGAATGTATTTCTGTTTATAAAAATATTTCCCTGATGTTCAGATCTTTAAAATGTCAGTGCACATCCATACAAAAATAGCACTTGACGGATGTTATGGGCCAGTTGTAGTGGCACCTTGCCCTCAGGACAGACAAAAATTGGTTACACTGTGTTTAAAAATAAAAATAAAATAAAAAAAGGGCATACTAATCTCATGACACCACTAACAAAAGAACACATACATCAACGGATTACCTAAAAACCAAAGATGGCAAAATCATAATAGAAAAAAAGATCAGATTTTACTTGAGTGGTCAGATTATGTGAAGACATTTATGATGATACAAGAGAAGAACAGTATGATCATCAGAATAATAATGAAGGACCATCAATTTTGAAGACGGAAGTTCAGAATGCTCTTTAACCATATGAAAACTGGCAAGACCCCGGGTACAGATAACATCACAACAGAAACTACCAATGCCTCAGAAGAATATTTAATAGACAAAGTCACCAGACTACTGAACGCAATATATGATACTGGAGATATACCTCCTGATTTATGTACTTCTATATTTATTGCAATCCCGAAGAAATCCGGAGCCTTGGAATGCGATCAACATTGAACAATTAGTACAATGAGTCACATCACGAAGATTTTGCTGAGAATTATAATGCAAAGAGTTAGGAAGAAAATACAACCTGCAATATGAGAAGACCAATGTGGGTGTGTAGAAGGCAAGGGTACAGTAAATGCTGTGTATATACTGAGAACAGTACTTGAACGGTCTATAGAGGTAAACAAAGATCTACACCTTTGCTTTATTGACTACACAAAAGCTTTAGATAAAGTGAGACATGTCGACATGATAAGGATGCTTGAAGATCTACAAATTAATGGAAAAGACCTTAGACTTGTTAAAAACATATTGGAAACAACAAGCTGCCATAAAAATTGATAATGAAGTAGGTCAATAACAGCCTATTAAGGGAGGTGTGAGACAAGGATATGTAATGTCTCCAGATCTTTTTTCCCTGTACAGTGAAACTATTTTCAGAAATATAGAAGATATGGAAGGGATTAAAATTGGGGAACGATACATCAATAACATTAGATATGCAGATGATACAATCTTGATTGCAGACAATGAACACGACCTGCAACATTTAATGGATGCGATTGTTGCAAACAGTGCACAACTAGGATTAAAATTAAATTGTAAGAAGACACAGGTTATGGTCGTCACTGGGAAGAAAGAAATACCAAAATGTGATATACAAGTAAATGGGCATATTCTTAAATAAGTGAATCGGCACAGTTATTTCGGAACAGTCATAACATTTGATGGAAGATGCTTTGAAGCGATTAGAACAAGAATTGCCATTGCGAAGGTAGCCTTTTGCAAGATGAAAAACATACTTACCAATAAAATGATACCAATTGAAACGAGAAAAAGAGTGTTCAAGTGCTACATAGAACCTGTACTTTTGTATGGATGTGAAGCGTGGACAATGAGCAGACGAGCTGAAAAACATCTGATTGCTGTGGAAAAGTGGTTTCTGAGGAAAATGCAAAGAATACCATGGACAGACAGAAAAACCAATGAGCAAGTCCTTCAAGAAACAAATGAAGATTGTAAACTGATTAGAAACATTAGGCGATGACAGTCAGAATCTTTTGGGTATGTTATGAGAAGAAATGACTTGGAGAACTTGGTGGCAACTGGCAAGATCGAAGGGAGGAGGCCAAGAGGAAGACCGAGAAGTAAATACCTGGATGGCTTGGCCATGTGGCATGGTCAAGACAGGAACACGGAGCTGATCTACGACTCTGGTGATCGAGTGAGATGGCAAAACATGACCGCCAACGCTTATCGGCATGGCACATGATGGATGGATAATAATCTCTCAATAGAATAAAGCCTGGGCTGCATTGTAGAGATCATGTGTTGCCCTTGTACTGTCTAGAAAACTAGTGTTAACCTTTAAGACTGATTGGTCATCAGGGTATTTGTACATAGAAAGAGTCTTACATCAATCGCTGTGACGATGGTTCGAAACCTCCCTCCCGATTGAGCTGAGTTGCGTTGAGATGAGAACCGACATCACTACATTCTTATACGCGCCCTGTCACCTTGTTCAACAGCCAGAGAAGAATTACACTATTAATCGTTCCCACCGCTATCCGATTGGAAGTTCTCCTGGTCGTCCCTCCCTGTTTTGAGATTCTTCTAGAACCCATGCCGAACCCTCGCAATCTCATTCTTTCCACATACGGGTTCTTGATCTGTTCTCCCGTCTTCTCTACCTGGCCCCACAGGCACACGAACACCTCCCCCTTGTCCATAGGTAATCTACCACCAAGAGGTGAATTTCCTGCCAGCCTATCAGCCTGTTCATCCACCGTGATTGTGTTGCAGCGGTGTCCTCCCCTGTCGTCAGCTGAGAAAGCAGCGGGATGTGCAAGCTCAGTGTTGGAACTTCATATCTATTGATACGGTCTCCGCGGTGTAGTTGTTAAGCCGCCTACCTCGTTTCCCGAAGGTTGTGGGTTGGATTCCGGACACCGTCATCCGGTTCATCAATGCAAGTTTTTCAGAGACTCCTGAGGGTCATCGCTGCAGCTACGGAGTTCGTGCTTTGTGCAACCTTTCGGCAGGTTGCCCTGCGGAATGAGACCGAGCCCAATGGGATAAGCTCCGGTGAATGAAATCGATCATTTCATATCATCATGTGCCATGCCGATAAGCGTGGGCGGTCATGTTTTGCCATCTCATTCGATCACCAGAGTCTAGGATCAGCTCAGTGTTTCTGTCTCGACCATACCATCTGACCAAGCCATCCAGGTCGATCATCTACGGAGAAGTATATTAGGACGTAAACAGGGCATGATTTAGCATAATACATACATACTGTCTGAGATTAGGCCCCAGATGGGAATATTTCCTCCCACAGGAGGCCGCACTTCATCGTTGACAGATCAATCGCTCTAAACCTTTCGACCTGTCGTCTACGAACATGATGATGATGATGATGATGATGATGATGATGATGATGATGATAACATTTCGAAAACAGATGTAATAATCGTATGTAACGTGACTCCCCAAAAACACATGTAACCTTTAACCCACGACTTATTGTGGCATGTTAAGAGAAGACAGAGGCCCCAATTAGAAGTGGTCTCTGTAAATATATCTTGTATAATAGATAGACAAGGTAAAGGGTATGATTAGGCAATCTTTTGTCTAGAGGCATTTCAAATGAGATAGAAAATCATTCCCGCTTAGGCCTCTAGAGGAACCAGTTTTCCTGGCTCAGAACCCCCACTGTGCATCCTAGACCTAAGCCCAAGTTTCTACACAGAAAATTTATAAAAGAAGGAAAAGGTCCCCCCAAGGGCCATAAGAAGATCTGGACTATTCGCCCCTGTACAACATAGGAATTTGTTCCCTCATCATAATGTTGTCAGTGTGCTTTCAGTCCGCCACATTAGATTTCCCCTTATTTTATTGTGTCAAAGTGACATATGTCAGTTGTACCATTAGACATAAGGACTTTAGCACTCAACAGTAGTGAACATAAACATCAACAATAACTGTACTTAGCTCCTGTTGAACAAGACATCTACATGACAGGTTCTTGACAAAAGTTGGACCTACATTCACATGGAAATGTTTACACCAACAATTGAACAAGACATAAATCATGAGAGATACTGAACAACATTTCTACACAACCTTCACATTTTACTGACATCAACAACAGTTGAACCAGACATGCACCCGAAATTGTACTTGACAACACCTGGACAGGACATTACACAATAATGTACTTCACACCAGCAGACCAAGACATTACAGGGACATGTACTTCAACACTGTTTATAACACAATCTTTTATTGAGCTGACTGTAGGGGTCGTCGAGTGAGGACCAATGGTTCATCTTTTGTCACATCTGCACTTCAAAAGGTATGTAATATACATATATGCAGAACATGCATGCAGATAAAAACATGGTATAACAGCTCTTAGGTAATCCACCAACAGATCTCAATATACTCTCCTCCTCCTCAACTCTAAACTCCTTCTACACAACTGATTCATTGTACTCATCATCCCTTCACGGTCACTGGGGGAAAATTATAGAATCCTTGTTATGGGCAAACCTAAGGAAAGAACTACTGATCTGGATCATTAGCATTCTGTTATCATCAGTAATTGATGTTGGGAAAGCTCCAGGTAGCAGCCTCCTTGTAATAAGTCCCATGCAAGTTCATTCCCTCCTGAGAACAGAATTTGAGGTGATGATATTGTACTGAATCCCAATGTTGACCAGACTGCCCGTGAAGCTGACGACTGGGGTACTTCAAATTGTTGAGGATTTCACTCTCCCGACAATGGGAGATGTATTCTCGGTGCATGTTATTCATGACGTGCCGAAGACACCCAGGGGTAGGAACAAAATCCCATATATTGCAGCATCTCATCTTGCGAGTCCGACTCCACCCAAGTTTCAAGTCTCATCAAACAATCACTGTGTGAGCACCATGCTGGGTGTTCCCAAAGTTAAAGTCTCAGACGAACAAACCACTGCAAGATTACTTCACCAGGTTTCTTCGAATGGGGATAACAACAAGAGACTTGTTCCAGCTCTCAGATGGTGATAATAATAATAATAATGATAACAATAATCCAGATGATGGAATTGTATCACATAGAACTATTTTCTCCCATTGACTTTCAGCTATTAAAGAGCTGAGGTAAAAACTTCCTGAGAAATTCCGGCATTTCGGATTCTAGGAGAAAGGTGGGTGTTCCATGGGGCACAGGATTAACTCTCTATGAGCCTGACCGAGGCAAACTGTAGGCAGGGGTCATATTTATAATAAAGCATTATTTTCCTGCACCCCAAGACAGTGTAAACAAATGTAGACCAATCCTGGGTCCTGTTCATAAAACAGTGATTCTCAGTTGTCTTGGACCAAGGCATGTCATTTCATGAAGATACAGGCTGGAAAATCAGCCTGTAGACTTCTGTGGTTATCCCTGGATTTCACCTATATGGAGTTAGTTCTGAGTCTTGTGGAGGCCCTTTATCTGGGACAACCAAACAGGTTGAAGACACAGGTTATGGGACCTCCTCCACCATTCTACTCTCTGTTGATACATAAAAGGTACAACATTTGCTTTACATCGGCATTGAATAAATGTCATATACAAATATCAACACACACACACACACACACACACACACACACACACACACACACACACACACACACACACACACACACACGCACGCACGCACGCACGCACGCATACACACACACACACACACAGAAATGGGAAGGAGAGGGGAGGGGTGTTATTCAGACACCATTTCTCTTTGGTGGTGATGGAGTGCATTTCACTCTAATGGCTTGTGGGTGATATATTTTCATTATCAACACATATCTGTGATAAACACAGGATTATATCATCACCATCATCATGTTCTCTTTCCCCACCAAGTAATCTCAGTATCCATTACAGTAGGTAATTGAGCAAAATTGCATGAGCAATAGTTCACATATGTAACAAAGCACATATGGAAAAACATGTTTTTCCCTGTAAATTTGCATGAGCCATACAATATATTCAGCCAACTAAGACACGGGTTCGAACACACATTGTCCTTTTTGGAACTAGTTCATATGAACCCACCAATGTAGCAAAGGTACTAGTGTAATGATTCAGAGAGAAATTGTATTCATTCTCATGAGTAATTTAGCCACCAGGCATCACAGAAACTTTGTAATTCTGGCGTGCCATACACGTCAGAATGCATGTATCACCTTGTACCGGGAGGGCGCGCTTTAGCGATGCTGCTCTTGGCTTGCGTGTGCGTGAATAGTCCGTCTGTCCGATAGATATCTGGTTGATCCTGCCAGTAGTCATATGCTTGTCTCAAAGATTAAGCCATGCGTGTCTAAGTTCACACTGTCTCACGGTGAAACCGCGAATGGCTCATTAAATCAGTCGAGGTTCCTTAGATGACACGATCCTACTTGGATAACTGTGGCAATTCTAGAGCTAATACATGCTTACCAAGCTCCGACCCTCGCGGAAAGAGCGCTTTTATTAGTTCAAAACCAATCGTCGTTGCCCTTCGCGGGGCGCGGCGTTCCCACTGGTGACTCTGGATAACTTTTGCTGATCGCATGGCCTTACGTGCCGGCGACGCATCTTTCAAATGTCTGCCCTATCAAATGTCGATGGTACGTGACATGCCTACCATGTTTGTAACGGGTAACGGGGAATCAGGGTTCAATTCCGGAGAGGGAGCATGAGAAACGGCTACCACATCCAAGGAAGGCAGCAGGCGCGCAACTTACCCACTCCCGGCACGGGGAGGTAGTGACGAAAAATAACAATACGGGACTCTATCGAGGCCCCGTAATTGGAATGAGTACACTTTAAACCCTTTAACGAGGATCTATTGGAGGGCAAGTCTGGTGCCAGCAGCCGCGGTAATTCCAGCTCCAATAGCGTATATTAAAGTTGTTGCAGTTAAAAAGCTCGTAGTTGGATCTCAGTATTTGAGTCCCGGGCGAGACTCAGGCTACCATCTGTTTGTAAAGAGTCAATACACGAGACTCAGGCTACCATCTGTTTTATAAAGAGTCATGATATTTCAGAGTCTCCGACTTGGGTCGA
This sequence comes from Cepaea hortensis, assembly GCA_963921405.1. Lineage (NCBI taxonomy): Eukaryota > Metazoa > Mollusca > Gastropoda > Stylommatophora > Helicidae > Cepaea > Cepaea hortensis. The sequence goes on from OY992876.1 coordinate 339,631,366, forward strand.
GTTGGCGGGATATGTTTTCCCAAAATTCGACTAAAGACGGTTGATCGGCGGACTAACAATCCGTCATCATAAAACTCCCAACTGTTACAGAAACAGATTTCTGGCTCCAAATCTTTGACGCATTCAAGCAAACACAAGAAAACCACGATTTCTGCCCTATGCGCCATCTTAGGCACGAGAGGAAAGACAAGATACACGTCATGCTTACATATGGCTATCATGAAGCGTCTTTCCTTCTACTAATGTGAGAGGTTACTTATGAAAACAATAACTCACTCACTCAAGCATTCTCAGCATTTACAAGGGAAATGTTACATGTTACACCACACATTCTGATCACAGACGTAGATTCACAAGAGCATAACAACCGTTTGATCAAGAGTGGGTAATGATAGGCATTCATAGAAGAATCCAGAATGCACAAAGGTTTGCGAATATGCATTAAGAGTAATTTACAGTCACCAGGCATATGCAAACAGTCACAGCAGGTGAATAATAGATAAGTTGGAATATACAACGTGGAAGACCTGACAGGCTGAAGAAGCAATGTTCAGAATAACTTCGCAATGAAGTTCTGATTTCACTTTCACATACTCTCATAAAAATACTCTTATTTTCATCTCTTTCGCTCACTAGGCATAACCACAACATTTAAATATGGTTGATAGTGGTACCTGTTGTCCAGAGAATAATATAATTATGGAATTATTAGGGCGCTCCACATCACAGATAGCGACTGCTCCACGTGGAATCCTAGCTTCAACTACCAGATTTTGAATTTGGCCTAAAAAAGATAGCGTTACTACCCAAGTGTTAGCCAATCAAAAGACGGGCAAGCGCTTTTTCTCTTCCCTACATCGTTCTAGATTGTTCGATGTTATTTATATCTCCGCTATCAGGATGGATTCCGTTCAAGATTAAAAGCATTGAGAAAGATGTGGTGGTCTCGGGATGTGGATGACTGATCCACCATGTCACATCCAGGTCGATCATCTACGGATAAGTATATAAGGACGTAAACAGGGCATGATGTAGCATAATACATACATACTGTCTGGGATTAGGCCCGAGATGGGAATATTTCCTCCTACAGGAGGCCGCACTTCATCGTTGACAGATCAATCGCTCTAAAACATTCGACCTGTTGTCTACGAACATGATGATGATGATGATGATGATGATGATGATGATGATGATGATGATGATGATGATGATGATGATGATGATGATGATAACATTTCGAAAACCGATGTAATAATCGTTTGTAACGTGACTACCCAAAAACAAATGTAACCTTTAACGCACGACTTATCACCCCTAACATTGACAGGCATGGTTTTGGGTAAAGGTGAGTTTTTTGGCCTGGATATCGTATCCCTGTACTTCGAGTTATTATAAGATATCGCTAGAACTAAATACATGTGACTGAGTATATCTATGTGTCTGTTAGTACGTACGCATAGCCAAACAGAGATAGATAAACGCGACAGGTTAATTTAACCTGTGGGTGGCTCTTCCGAAGGTACATTGTCTTGGGGGACTGTCTGCCACTTTGCATATGGTACGTGGACTATTTTAACTTGTCATATCCAGGCCTAGTTAGTTGGTTAGCAGATTAACCTGTGGTGCTAGCAGATCTTTCCTAGTAAGTATGGTGTCCGGGGACTTAGAGCCTGAACTTGTGTAGTATTGTATTTTAGAATTTGGCTACTTTCATAACAGCAGACGGAAAATGTATTACAACAATTAGTTGCATGTCCTTTATAAGACGTCGCAGTAAACCACACAATGTTATGGGTGGTTTGTGATTTACTAGGCAACTTTTACGTTCAGTAGTTTGCCATTAATTTCTGAACAACTGACGCTCGTAACTTCGATATCAACGCAGAGCTGTCTGCTTCCAAATCGCCAGCACCAGATCTCCAACCCTTGACTCGGTGAGTCGGGGAATTGTGAAACATGTTGACTGCCTCTAAGCCAGAGAATTGGCAGACTATGTATTAAGGAAGTTACACGTAGAATAGCCCAAGAAAATGCAGCAAGTCACAAGATAAAGATATACTCTGCAATTTGTCTTTGTCATTCGAGGTACGGGAGGAAATAAAAGTTCTTAAGAGTTATACTGAGATAATCATGATGTTCGGAAGCGAATCATGGACAATTAACAGACAGCTGAGGAAATATGTTGAAGCTACATACATGTGGTTTGATAGAAGCACGATGAGAACACCGTGGACGGATAGAAAGAACAACGAAGATATTTTGAAAGAAGTGAACTCACAAAGAGAACTGGTTACTCACATCAGAAGAAGACAGTCCACATTCTCTGGGCATGTCGTGAGAAGGGGAACGCTGGAGTATGTTGACACTACGGGAAAATTTGAGGAGGGGAGAGTCAGGGGTAGACCAACAGACAAGATGCTGGATGGTTTGACAACATGGCATAGAGGAATATCAGTATCATAAATGTATGGCAGCACACGAGACATAGTGGTGTGTACAAGCAGGATCACGACCTCTACAAGAAATGGGCTGTAAGACATTGGTTTCATGAATGTTTTGTCAAAGAAATTTGTATTGAAAATATATTTATATTTCGTAGAGTTCAAATCCTGTGCTAAGAACCTCCTTATATCGTTTGTGGGGAGCGACTGGATAACTAATGGATATATCCGTACGCAAAGGAGGTCAGTATGGCCGAATGGATTAGAGCCCTCGTTCTTATACTTCTGGTGTGCTGATGCCTAGGTGGCGGGTTTAACCTCTAAACCTGTCAGTTTGACTAAAATGTTTACTTCTCGTCCTTGACTTTATGATGTGAATTACAAGTACCTCAGAAGTCGGAGATGGATCGCCTGATAGCGAGGGACACTGGTAATAGATAAAGCCGATGCACATGTTATGAGAAGAAATAAATTAGAGCGCTTGGTGACGACTGGCAAGATCGAGGGGGAAGAGAACAAGGGAAAGACAGAGACGTAAATACCTGGATGGCTTGACCATGGCCGAGACAGGAACATAGAGCTGATCCACGAGTCTGGTGATAGAGTGAAATGGCGATTCATGACCGCTCACGCTTACCAGCATGACACATGATGGATGGAATTCACACGCACAAATAGTTCAAGTGAACTAGAAGTAATAGCACGTGTATGGACTACGCTTGAGTTCATATGACCTGAATGCTAATGCATCGGACTCAGTAATTGAAGCCCAGTCCCCCGAGGATTCACTAAATGTCTAGGGTTCGCATCCCCACAGTGGAACAGACCACGCAGTAGGCCGATTGTCTTGTGTGGAGTAGAAAAAGCTGTTTTGTTCCATTGTAACCTTCGGTAAAATGAAAAAAAAAAATAGTTGCTTATCCTTTACAGAACGTAGCAGTCAACTCCAGCACTTTTGTTTAGCTCTTTGTAATTTCTGGGCAAGTTTACATTCAGTAGTTTACCATTGCTTTGTGAACGACCGACACTCAAGGCAGTATGCTTCCAAATCGCCTTCAGCTATTTCGAACGCGGTATGAGGGATTACAAATTGCTTTCGTAACTCCTCTTTCACAGAGCTAGTCATGGAAAACATACTGAACAAATAAAAATGCTGTCAGTTGCAATGAGAAAAATAGTGTTGAAGTGCTATATAAAACCAATACTCTTATATGAATGTAAAATTTGGGCAATGAGCAGAGAGGCTTGCTTAGAAATATAACAACCATAATCTGGTTTCTGAGGAAAATGCAACGAATACCACGCACAGACTAAAAACAAAACGACGAGAAAGTCCTGCAAGAAACAAATCAATCAATCAATCATGTGCCATGCCGGAAAGCGTGGGCGCTCATGTCTCGCCATTTCACTCGATCACCAGTGTCGTGGATCAGCTCAGTGTTCCTGTCTCGTCCATGCCATGTGGCCAAGCCATCCAGGTATTTTCCTCTCGGTCTTCCTCTTGGTCTGTTCCCCTCGATCTTGCCAGTTGTCACTAAGTTTTCCAGTCCATTTCTTCGCATAACATGTCCAAAAAATTTTGACTGTCTAAGTCTAATTTCTCTAATCAGTTTATGTTGTTCATTTGTCTCCTGCAGTAATTGGTCATTGGTTTTTCTGTCTGTCCATGGTATTCTTTGCATTCTCCTCAGAAACCACATTTCTGCAGCCATCAGATGCTTTTCAGCTTGACTGTTCATTGTCCAAGTTTCACATCCATACACAAGAACAGGCTCTATGTATCCCCTCAACACTCTTTTTCTCGTTTCAATTGACATCTTTTTATTGGTCAGAATGTTTTTCATCTTGCTAAAGGCTACTTTCGCCATGGCGATTCTTGTTCTAATCTCTTCAAGGCATCTCCCATCAGATGTTATAACTGTTCCAAGATAATTGTACCGATTCACTTATTGAAGAATATTTCCATTTACTTGTATATTACTTTGAGGCACTTCTTCCTTCCTACTGACGACCATAACCTGAGTCTTTTTACAATTTAATTCTAACCCCAGCTGCTACTGTGTACAACAACCGCATCTACTAATTGTTGCAGGTCCTGCGGATTGTCTGCAATTAATACTGTATCATCTGCATATCTAATGTTATTGATGTTTCGTCCTCCAATGCTGATTTCATTTATATCCTCTACATTTCTGAAAATATGTTCACTGTACAGGGAAAAAAGATCTGGAGACATTACACATCCCTGCCTAACACCTCTCTTAATTGGCTGATACTGTCCCACTTCATTATCAATCCTTATTGCAGCTTGTTGTTTCCAATATATGTTTTTTATAAGTCTAATGTCTTTCCCATCAATTTGTAGATCTGCTAGCATATCCACCATGCTGACATGTCTAACGCTATCAAAAGCCTTTGTATAGTCGATAAAGCAAAGATGTATATCCTTGTTTACTTCTATAGCACGTTCAATAACTGTTCGCAGCATATACACAGCATTTACTGTTGTTCCCTTTCCTTCTACAAACCCGCATTGTTCTTCCCCTATTTCAGGTTGTATCTTCTTCCTCATTCTTTGCATGATAATTCTTAGCAAAATCTTTGTGATGTGACTCATTATACTAATTGTTCTATGTTGATCACATTCCAAGGTTCCTGATTTCTTTGGGATTGCAATAAATATAGAGTTACATAAATCAGGAGGTATATCTCCAGTATAATAACAAATAAAAAGCCTAAACTGATTCAAGAAATTAGACATAGACAATAAACGGTTTATTTTTAAAGGCATATTATAAGGAGACAAAGTGAAAAACTTAGTGATAACTGGCAAGATTAATGGGAAAAGAACACAGGGCGGATAGAGAGTAAAATATCTGGATGACTTGGCCAAATGGCATGGCCGAGACAAAACCACACAGCTGATCCACGACTCTGGTGATAATGTGAGATGGTGAAACGGGATCGCCTTCGCGTAACGGCTTGACACATGATGATGATTATGATTTCTTCTCCTTTGAAAACAGTAATGACTCCTAAGACCAAGAAAATCTGATTCCCAATAGAAGGTGCGTGAGCCTGATCATCATCATCATCATCATCATCATCATCATCATCATCATCATCATCATCATCATCATCATCATCATCATTATAATCATGATCATCATCATGCTTGCTTGCATGCTTGTGTTCGTTGGCTTGAGCTCCAAGGCGAAGTCCTGTATGTCGGATGAAGGCATCCTGTTGTCCAACATCAGTGTGATGTCATACAGGACCTGAGGTTTGCGTGAGTATCCGTTGTCCCATGTCTGGCTTATTGGTGTGCAGACTGGTGGTTCCTCGCCGTACAGGCTGACACTCTCCGACTTCGGAGGAATCGGCTATTCTACTGACTTTAGCCAGGACCTGTTGCCCAGGACGCTCGACGAGGACGCGTCAATAGGTCTTGACCAGTATATAACCCGGCCCTGGTGCCTTGGAAACACCTCTGCGTCCCATCATCATCATCATCATCATCATCATCATCATCATCATCATCATCATCATCATCATCATCATCATCATCATCATCATCATCATCATCATCATCATCATCATCATCATCATCATCATCATCATCATCATCATCATCATCATCATCATCACCATCATCATCATCATCATCATCATCATCATCATCATCATCATCATCATCATCATTATAATCATCATTCTCCTCCTCCTCCTCCTCCTCCTCCTCCTCCTCCTCCTCATCATCATCATCATCATCATCATCATCATGAGCCTTGCCGACTGACGTAGACGTTCATGTCTCTCCATATATATCGGTCCATTGTGCTCTGGACCAACTCTGCTGATGATATTCTTCCATGCCACCGCCTTAGTCCATCCAGCATCATTTCTCTTGGTCTGCCTCTGCCTCTTTGATTCCACATAGCTAATAGGAACTGCCCCATCATTAATTAATTTTAGGGAGTCATGTAGTACTGATTTGTACATTTTCCCAATGTCTTTATAATGCACATCTCTTATATTGCTGTTGTTCTCAGTTAACCTCGAATGATGTGTGGATGAAATAATGTACGAGAGTTATAGAAGGGCAGAATGTTAGACGGACCTGTGCGCCAAATTCTTAACCCTTTGAAAATAAAGCTTCTTCGTTCGTTCTTTTCCAACTAACTGATCGTTCCAATTGTCACGGTATTCTCCAATACCTCTCTCTTCATCACGTAACCAAAGAAGGCTGTCTGTATCTACCTGATATGTTCTTATGTTAATTTATTTTTGATCTACGTGTACTAACAGAACATAATATATCACCAGACTTTAAACAACCCAACTATCAACAAGAAGGGACAGTTGTGTGTGGTTTAATCTGATCTAACCATGCAGCTACATCGTCTCCTCTCCTCAACCCTGGTGGCTCTATCACTATGTTGTATCGGTGCCCAGACAACTGACCCGGAAGTGCACACCCCAGCTGGGACATTCCGCGGAAAAATCCTGACCTCACACAGCGGCCATGAGTATGCGTCTTACCGGGGAATCCCCTATGCCCTGCCACCAACAGGAGACAGAAGGTTTTCCTTGCCAGTCCGACACCCGGTGATTGAGGTAAGTTAGTGAACTAAGTTTTCTTTGAGGCATGTTGACTTATTTCGATTGCCTGCATACCTACCCTCCCGGTGGTTATGTATTTGATCTCCATGGGTCGAGGTGAGTTGAGCTGAGTTGAGCCAAGAACAGACATCACAATACTCGGGACATTACGATCAGCGTTGCGTTTTCATCTTCAACAACCAGCGAAGAATCCCAATGCTACGGGTGCCAGATGCAGCCTGACTTTGTATCCTTTTGAGCATATTGAGACAGACCGCTTTGGGTTGATTTCGGTGGTATGGGACGTAGACCGGTCAGAAAGTAATGTCTGAACACTGAATAAACATTGCCCAATGAATCACAACACATCTAAGAAAGGCTGGGGTTGACTGCAACAACCTGTAAAGGAAAGGGATCTGTAACATAATATATTATGTCCAACCAGAAACATACTGAAAAACCAAGAAATATAGAGACAAAGGCTGTCTCTATGTTAGGGGGCGATTGAAGTGAACGTGCCAATGTTTTCTAAAACTAACAATTCTCCACCTCGTCCCTTTCCCCTTTTGAAAATTTGTCAGCGCTAGAATTGTAAACAACTATGATTAGAATCCACTTAAAAGGTCACAATGTTAGGACAGGAACCAATCCCGGATTCTTAACTACGATATTTTCACCGTCTAGACGCTGAGAGAACATCTGCGGAGTTGATACAGGCGGGCTGGGGGAGAGTACGGTTGGAGACGATAACATTGTAGATTGTTTGTGTACACATTGTCACGGAGAATTTAACGCCTACACCAAGAATGGGACGGGCAGATAACATACTCCCCTCTACCTCCAATTTTAGACATGTCAACAACCCCTACCCACACTAGAGTGACGTCATGTTCGCTCGGAAATTGAGGTTTGTCATTGGTAGTGGCAAAGGTACTACTTATTAACTAAGGGAGTCCCGGGGATGTTTGCAAAATAGAACAATATTGGCTTGCAGTCTCCGAGAAAGAGTAGACAGAACAAGACGTGGTTGGCAGTCCAGGATTTGGGGTGTAAAAAAATAAAAAAAATTCATGATGGCTTTTGGTAAGTTGGAAACCATAGTAAACTTAAGACTAATACATCTGAATTTATAGTAGACTTTCTTAATGAAGTGTAGAGTAGTCCTGGGAAGGAAGGGGGGGGGGGGTGGGAAGAGAATGTGTGATTATTTCTTCGTCTTACTTTATTCTTGTTCTGTTCATACGATATTTGAGAGATGAACTTCACTTCCTCTTATCATTCAGAGTTTCCATGTGTGGTTATATTTAAACAGGAACTATCATAAGGCTGTTCTATAATGTCACCTGTAGATTTTATAGTTGACACTTTCTTGGGAAATCTCTTATAATTTCTTTGTCTCCATATTCAGAGGAGACCATGTTTCTTTATATGTGGATTCATATATGTAGAATTAATAGTGAATTTATTTATAAATGTATACATGCATATGTGGTTACCTCTGCATTTATACGGGAAAGAGGAGCCCTGTCAAGTCGGAGAAATGGCATCACCCTCGCTGATGTCTACCAGATATTCTCGGCACTAGAGTCTTGAAAAAAATAAACGAGAATGATTCACCTCCATAAGGCAAGAGTGAGAGAGACATATCATGTCAAGATAAAGGAGGAAGGACTGCGTCATATGTTGGAGAGATGAGGTCCAACAAGTCCAGGTAGGACTGACCTGCCCTTATATAATCATCCCTTCACCACCCCTCTCTCTCTTTCTTCTTTGTGGTTGTTGTTGTTTGGTGATTGTTGTCTTTTCTTTTGCTCTTGTTTCTATGGGTATGATTATTGTGTTTGGCACATATTTTCTTCAGAGAAACGTGGTCGTTATTTGACTGAAACTGGAGTATATTCCAGAATGCTGTATATTGTCATCAGGAGAGTCAGAGTCATTTATGGGAGATTATTGGGATTTGCCTTGTCATTGCTTCAAGAGTGAATCCTCCTTAAGCCTCAGTGGCTTCTCAATATTCACAGCGTCCTCAGCATATGACAGCTAACTAACCACCATGTCGATATCTTTTTGTTTTATTTATTGAGTGTCGTGTTAACCAAAGAAATACTTATTACACCAGAGTTAACATTTTTAAGGTCCAGACCCTATGGGCTTTCAACATTATTCGTCCATGTGTAGTGATGACTTTATAACTTTAGTAACCTGAGTGATTAATGAACTGTTTATCTTTGGAAGCCCGTGTGTGATGATGGACATTATAACCTTAATAACCCAGGAGATTCATGAACTGTTCAACATTAGTGGTCCGTGTGCTACGTGTAATTAAGCTGTGGTGTTAAGATACGATGTATTTTTTTTTAATGATAGGATTTCCGCGGACTCATTATAATTAGAGATCAAGCCCATGCTTACAATGATTTTCTTGTATATAATATTTTTAAAGTTGTGTATTGCCATATGTCACTCGATCATACACACAGGAACCCTCCCCCTTTCGTTATCCCAATAGATATTTATAATTTATACTTAAGAGTTGTTTCTTTTATTGTTACTGAGTGTTTTACATTCATATATGTGTTTTCATTTGTAATAAGTTCAAATGGACATCATCAGTATGGAGCTATTTGTGGCAAGACTATTACCAGAACTTTCAGCGTACCTAGAGTGAGTGTCCTATCTGAAGTTTAATAACTTTCTTGTGCTCCATTGGCCTTCTGTAAGAACATCTAACTATCTAATCTGTCTCTACCCCTAAGGAGTCTGAGTTTTCTTATAACAGGAGGTATTTTAGAATTGGGGAATCCCTCTCCAATTTATGTTCTACAGGCCACAGGATCTATCTTTCAAAAGTCATACAAAAAGCTTTATTTTTGAAAATGTTAGAGCATTTCATTTTTCTCAATCAGATTGCCTTTGTCTTTTATTTTAACAGGGAATTTATGATGCCACGGAGTTTGGCCCAGTGTGTATGCAACATGAACATGGCACGGCTATAGGACAAGAAGATTGTCTATTTGTAAATATCTTCACGCCTGTAAAATCCAAGGTTGGCCAATAATAGTCTATTTATCTTATTTCTAAACGAGTCAAAATTGTCAAACACATATAACTAGATGCAAAGAGTGCCTGTTCATGTCACTGTATGACACATGTATGTAATCGTGATTGCAGTACATCTTGTATGTAAGACGGGTCTGCATGCCCAGTGTGTGACCCTTTGTAAATAAAGTTCGTTCCTTCGTTCGTTCTGTCACGCAACGATCAGAAAGTCCAAATTCAATTCAATTTAATTCAACTTTATTTTAAAAGGGTTACAAATTTGGCACGCAGGCCCGTCTTACATTCGGCCCTTCCAATCACTCATCTTTCATTCATCAGTAGTGCATGATACATTCACATAGGAAGATACATTGTCACATGAATGTTGTAAACATAAACAACGTATAGTACAATGTAATGATACACATCCCTCACCCACCCACACACACCTTACCCGCCCACACATATCACCCACCCATACACACACCCTCCATCCACCCACACACATCCCCCACCCACACACACCCCGACCTACCCCCACATACTCATCCCACCCTCCCACACAACCCTCACCCAGCCATGGCTGGTCAGTAGCTAGCTCGCTGACCTACCAGTTCACTGGGCATGCTCGAAACCCCATTGGTTGTGATTTGTACAATTGATCATCGCTTCCCTGTCGACCCAATCTCAATTGAACACCAGAAATGTTATGGAAAGATAAAGAGGCTAACATTATAATGACCACAATCTCTACCGTGAGCTGAATTGTTTCTCAAATATGAGGCTGGCACCATGTATACCCAATACATCTAAAGACGTAAAACAAGATTGTTTACGTGTTTTTACATTAATTATCTTTTCCCTAGAGCCGCCAGCTTAACTGATCCAGTGCCGAAGGATTAAATATCCCCACACGTGACCTCCCATTTTGACAGAAGGACGATATATCGCCGTACTTGAGTCATCGCGTTATTTGTTTCGGAAATTTACAATATAATACTTCTTCAGCTGGAAAGCATGGGTAAGGACGCGGTGTTCTTAAACATCCGTTGTGCTGATGCCGAGGTAAGTGGTTCAACCCCATACACCGGACAGCTGGACTAAAATGTTGACCTGTCGTCCTTGACTTGGGGACGCAAATTACAAGTACCTCTGAAGTCTGAGTGGGTTCGCCTGATGGCGAGGGACACTGTTAATAGGGAAAACTAATCCACAGGCAAAATATATAAATACTATAAATAGTGTGTATGGACTACGCTTGAGTTCAAAACGAGCGAGCGTCCAAAACATAAATAAATACTTCTTCATTTGATTGTGCACCATGTTTTGTCAAAATCTCCTGTTTGTATTTGGCACTGAAACAGTTAACTGTCCGAGGCCGAATGATAAATGATGTTATCAGACAAGACAGTGGGATGAACACATTGTGCCACAAATATTGAAAGACAGAAGATCAAATGGTTTGGCCATCTCGTTACAGCAAACACATACAGAAGTTAAACGGTGTATAGAACATGTGGGACAACAGCAAACACATACAGAAGTTAAACGGTGCATAGAACATGTTGAACAATAGCAAACACATACAAAAGTCAAACGGTGTATAAAACATGTAGGACAACAGCACACACATGTCTGTCTGTCTGTCTGTCTGTCTGTCTGTCTGTCTGTCTGCCTGCCTGCCTGCCTGCCTCCCTGTCTGTCTGCCTGTCTGTCTGCTTGTCTGTCTGTCTCTGTCTGTCTGTCTGTCTGTCTAGTTGCAACTTCCGGTTACGAGTGGACGTGTTTTCTCAAGCTCTCCCAATTTTTATAGAATTTATCAAAGTTTTGCCTATTTCAATCGAGATGCTGTGTATATCATTGTGTTAGTTCTATAACTGGATCTAATACGAATTAATATCTTAAGTTTATGTGACTGTGGTTTAGTGAAATGAGGATTTCTTTGATAAATGAACGGTAAGGTCATTCAATTTTGAAACCTACCTGTTATCGATTAACGACAACGTGTGATTAGCGTGTGGTATGTTGCCAAGCAAACAATATCCATTTCAAGTGATAGCTCACATGACTTCAAATAGCCCGCGGCGTGTCTAGACTACAATGAGATCGCTGTATTCTTCAAACGGGTTTGATAACAAGATGCAGTAATGTCATCGATAGGAGAGGCCTCTCTGGAGGTGAGTGGTGTTAAAACAAGATCCGATTTACGATCGGCCGTGAATAAACCATACACACTAAACAAAGAGAAGGCGGTGAAGACCAAGCTAGCCAGGTGTGTGAATCCAGTCCGCCGAGTCGTCCAACACACCAACTCTGGCCAATGTGTTACAGTATCCTTTAACATTACACTCCATTATGAGGCATTTTTAACGTGCCTCATCAATTGTTACAAGCTTGAGCGAATCCAACACAGACAAGATAGAAGCGGGGCCTACGTGGAAGATCTGATTACGACGCCATTCCTTACAATACATTTGTATCATTCGAAGAACAAGTTACTAACTCAGGGCAGCGTTGAAAACATTAACTCTTGGCTAATATTAGACTTTGTCGAGCTGGAGAACTCAATACTTACATTCACGTGTAGAGACATATCAAGGACACAAGATATCATCAACATGCTTGTCTCGTGTGAGGACTCAGAATCTACACAGCCCACAACTACAGCTGTGGACATCACAGCAGACAATGTTTCTCAACTAACACATACAATGAATGAACAGGACAATACCATCAACACGAGGTCAGCTACCCCATCAGTACTCTTGGCCATTGAATATCCAATGGAGCACCTCCAAAACAACGTTGAGACCAACGTAAGAGTAGAAGAAGAAATACCAGCCTTAGATAACACGCCACCTATCAATGGACAATCGTGAGATTGTCATAAGCGCATTGAGGTATTAGAACAATCCTTAAAGGCACTCACTGCTACCGTGACAGCGAACATTGAAACTAATAGCATGACCAGCAGTGACTACACTGCTCTCAAAGCAGAAATCACGCTCCTGAGAGAGGAAAATCTGTTGCTAAGAAAAACAATAGAAACTTTACAGCACGAGTCCACCACCACCCCAACTGAACAAGCGTGTAATTCCCAAGCAGCTGTATCAGCTTCGGAGAATCTTGAAGCCCAGTTTCACCAAAAACAAATAACACAACAAGACGCGAAAAAACCTTAACGTGCAGAGGAAGAGAAAACGTTACAGGCATTCTATCCCATTGGTGTAAAAATAAGCAACAGATTCGAAGTGCTTCAAGAAAATTCGTCAGAAAACGTACAGTGATATAGTGCACTGCCAACAGACAACACACGCCTCCAGGAAACACAGGGAGAGTCACATGGAGACGTACAGACTGCTGCTAAATGGGAGAAACAACGGGCAAGGCGTACTGACAACCAACATGTGCAGACAGCACGACCCGACTGTACACACATTATAATAGGCGACCCTCTAATGAAAGGTCTATACAGCGACCGGATGGCCACTTCAGACAAAGACATTGTTTCCATAATTCCATTGCCTGGGGCTGGTGTTGACCGGCTAACAGACAAGATTAGGAGGTTGGCTGTAAATCTTAACGTAAAAAGGGCAAGCGTTCATATTGGTATCAATGACGCCATGAACAACCAGCAAATCACAACATCTCAACTGCTGGCGCTCTTGAACGGATTACGTCACACTTTTCCTAACTCGTCCATTTTCTTCTCCTCCATCATATCACCGAGTTATGGATTCCAGCGTCGTCTAGCTGACATAAACAACAACATATTGCAGAAGTTTTGTTCTCACAACAACATACAGTTCATCAACAACACACCGGTGTTTAATTCACAGTCTGGAGCACCTAAAAAGCGACTTTATAAGGATCAAGTACATTTGTCTACATTGGGCACCAGCTTGCTCGCCAAAAATATTAAATACCCAGAACGTACACAACCTACATTCAATACTGGATCGCGTAGGACACTTTTAGCTACACCACCTCAAACTCAAGTCAGACAACATACTGCCGCCACATCAAGTACCAATAGACCAGAATAGAGCAGACCACTCATAACCACGGCACCTGATATCCAAGCCAGACGGAACATTTCCACCATACCAAATCCGTACAATACGCCCTCTTTCACACAGGAGGGTGATAATTATGAAGATACGTTCCCTCTTCTCCACAGCAAGGATCAATCCAGTAGTAACAACAACGTGCCACCACAGCCTCCTGTTAGCCACGAATCAGAGCCTGCAGTTGGAAGTCGTTACATACCCGTCAGAAATCAACAGTATCCATTCCATTGTAACCCAGAGTTGTTATACCTCACACGGTTTAGCCCAGCTTCACTTCGTCAGGCACTTATGATGTCGCTGTACCAAGGACCAACACAGCCTGGTATTTATTAGCAATTCAGCACAAAGCAACACCGGATCTCGATACAAGAAAGAGCCTCTCCTAGAAAGTTTATGCGCATACTTGGTTATTGTTTTATATAGCAACGTATTAGATTATACGTGGCTGTAAACATTGACTCGTATTGAAGTCACAAAGATTGACACTTAGTTAGATATCTTTATAATACTCTTTATCGCGTTTATACTCTGAGTGAGGGGGTCTTCACTGATAATCCTTACTTATCTTTATACTATTTTGTGTGTGTGTGTGTTGTGTGTTTATATTGATAGAGATATTACTGTTTCTCTGTACTTTAGAGTGTGTATTTGTTATAAAGGACGTAAGTTGTATTCATTTTGTGTTTTAAAATATTCATGATTACGCATTGTTAAAATGTCTAATAAGTACGAACACTGGCTCAGTAATAATGGGCTCAGAATCGGGCATTTAAATATCTGCCATCTATTATGAAAGCTGCTTGAACTATTATTATAGTTAATCAAAATTTTCACATGTTCGGCGTTAGCGAAAGTCGATTAAATAGCAACATATCAGATGATGACATTGCTACCAGAGGCTTTAAAACCATTAGAAGAGATCCCTATTAGAAACAAGAGACGGGCATTGCAGTTTATATTTCTAACTCGCTTAATGCCCACCGTAGGCTAGATTTTGAAACCTGTGAGATTGAATGTGTATGGCTTGAGGTTAAGCTTCAAAATCGCATACCCCTAGTAGTTGGCTATCTTTATCGAAATCCCAGTGCAGGAAATATCTGGTATGCAAAATTCACCACTATGATGGATGTAGTCTTTAGTAATGCTAGAGAAATAATACTGCTAGGCGATTTCAACATAGACACTAACAAATCAAACAAAACATGGGAAAACATAATAGAGTCATATAACTTCCAACAGTTAGTCAAACAAGCCACTAGAATAGCAAATTCATCTGCAACACTTATAGATCATATCTATACTACGTGTGCTGACAACATCACAGAATCTACTGTACCTATTAATGCAATGAGCGATCACTACCCAGTATGTTGCACGTTGTCGAAAAGAGGTACCAAATACTCCCAAACACAAACATATAAGTATAAAATATAGAAATTACAAAAACTTCAATCAAGATACCTTCTTACAAGACTTGCTCAACTCATCTCTGGACTATGTTTACCAGCTTCCTGACCCAGATGATGCTCTGGACCACTGGCTGAAGACCTTTCTAAGCGTATTTGATAAACATGTTCCATTTAATTAAATTCGTGTTAAACATCACACTAAGGCCCCGTGGATCACACAGGAGGTAGTTGAACTTATGAGAGACTGGGACAGGGCACATAAAAAAGAGATCTAACTATGTACCGTAGTCTGAGAAACAAATTTCAATATGTTATTCGAAAGGAAAATAAAAACTATTTTAAGAACTTAACAATAGATAAAACCAACACTAAAGATATATGGAAAGCAATTAATACCTTGACAAACAAACACAAATCATCACAATCGTTACCATCAAATCAGGTTACATGTGATCAATTCAGTAGTTTCTTTCAGTCTGACATAAACCATTTGAAGGCCGCAATACCAGATGTGCCTCATGACATATCTTTATTATCATCATTCTGTGAGAGCAAATGCTATGGAGACATTCCCACAAACATACCGCTAATGACATCCACTGAAGTATTTACTCATCTCAGTAGCCTAAAAAACAATAACTCATCAGGACTAGATGGAATCAGTAATCGGATCCTTCGATATGCTGCACCGGCGATCTGCGAGTCACTAACTTTTATATACAATCAATGTCTCACCAAAGGTCACTTCCCATCAGCCTTTACAATCGCTAAAGTGTATCCTCATTTAAAAGCTGGTTCATTAGACGATGATTAATTATAGGCCAATTTCCATATTATCCTCTTTATCCAAACCGCTAGAAAAGCACACCCACAAAACAACACTAGAGCACTTAGTTCGCCACAAACTAATAGCCGACAGTCAGTCAGGATTTCGGCCAAAATATTCCTGCCATACGGCCCTAACAAACATGATAGAAAACTGGCATCAAAATATTAACAACAATACTCTATGTGGAACGATGTTTATAGACTTTAAAAAGCATTCGATATGATAGATCATACTATCCTAATTAAAAAACTAGAAACAATGAAAGTAAGCTTTAATATAGTGACATAAATGAACTCATTCGTATTAGACAGAAAACAAGTAGTATCACACAATAAATCTCTATCCCAAGCTTTTACCATTAATATTGGAGTACCTCAGGGGTCTATACTTAGCCCTTTGTTATTTGCCATTTATATAAATGATCTTCCCTTATATCTGTCATCGTCCTGCGATTTATTTCCAGACGACTGCACAGTATATACAAACGCTATTGATCGTAATGTGCTAGAATTATCCTTGCAACAGGAAATAAATAGTGTAGTTAACTGGAGTCATGCAAACCGCATGCAAATTAACATTTCTAAAACAAAATCTATGTTAATAGGAACGAGGCAAAGACTTCACACTCTAAACTCGCAGGGAACTCTTCAGCTGCACATTGGTAGCACACCTATAGAAAGTGTAACCGAGCACAAGGCATTGGGTCTTATCATAGATCAAAATCTATCCTTTAATTCCCATGTTCATGCTCTAGTTAAACAAATAGCCAAAAAAGTATACCAACTTGCCAAAATTAAAAACTTCCTCGACGAAAACACAAGAAAGATATTCTATACTTCCCACATACTTCCCATATACTGATTATTGCTCCTCAATCTGGGATGGATGCTCCAAATCAATAACAAAACGCCTTTATTCGCTCCAGAAAAGGGCAGTGCGTCTAATCAATGGTGATAAATTTACAGACAATTCTAACCTACATGAACATCTTCAGTTACTGCCACTCCACAAACGCCTACTTTTTAATAAGGCTAAATTAACTCACAAAATCCTATTTCAAAATGCCCCAAGCTACCTTTGGCCATTGTTTAAATATAATGCAAGACATAGTGAACGACTAAATATACTTCATGTCCCTAAACCTAGGATAGACTTATATAAAACAAGCTTAGCATACTCTGCCACTCAGTTGTGGAATAATCTTCCACAAGAAATCAAAGACACCACCAATCATTATACATACAGTCGCAACCTGTTTGAACACTACCTCAAAACAGACTACATGCCCCCTTAAAAAAAAAAAACAAAAAAAAAAAACAACAAAGACAATAATAATGGTAAATTATCTCGAACGACAACTAGCCCAAAAAAAACAAAAAACATTCCCATATGTGTGGTACGTTACACCCGCCTTGGGTATTTATGATGCCGATGTTAAACATTGCCTCAACGAGTTATGTATTATTGATTATTTTTTCATGCGTTTTAATGCTTATTGTTCTTTTGTTGTCAAAGAATTGCTTCATAAGAGATGTTTAATGAAAGAATGTATGAGAGGAAGAAGGGCAGAATGTCAGACGGGCCTGCGTGCCCCTTTGAAAATAAAGATTTTCTATCTATCTATCTATCTATCTATCTATCTATCTATCTATCTATCTATCTATCTATCTATCTATCTATCTATCTATCTATCTATCTATCTATCTATCTATCTATCTATCTATCTATCTATCTATCTATCTATCTATCTATCTATCTATCTATCTATCTATCTATCTATCTATCTATCTATCTATCTATCTATCTATCTATCTATCTATCTATCTATCTATCTATCTATCTATCTATCTATCTATCTATCTATCTATCTATCTATCTATCTATCTATCTATCTATCTATCTATCTATCTATCTATCTATCTATCTATCTATCTATCTATCTATCTATCTATCTATCTATCTGTCTGTCTGTCTGTCTGTCTGTCTGTCTGTCTGTCTGTCAAACACATACAGAAGTTAAACAATGTATAGAATATGTGGGACAACAGCAAACACATACATTAGTTAAACAGTGTATAGAATATGTGGGACAACAGCAGCAAACACATACAGAAGTTAAACAGTGTATAGAATATGTGGGACAACAGCAAACACATATATTAGTTAAACAGTGTATAGAATATGTGGGACAACAGCAAACATATACAGAAGTTAAACAGTGTATAGAATATGTGGGACAACAGTAAACACATACAGAAGTTAAACAATGTTTAGAACATGCAGGACAACACCAGCAAACACAAGACAGTAGCATGTTTGGGGGCATGCATCTTTCCAGTGGCGACATACGGACGTCAGGCACATGTCACCAACGAATTTTATTTTCATAGAGTCACAAATTGTGGCACACAGGCCCGTCTTACAGTCGGTCCTCCCATTCACTCATCTTTCGTATAACAATTACACACAGCTACCAAACCAATTTTTTTTTTTTGGGGGGGGGGGGGGTGGGGGTGCTAAATATTTTACATCTGATTTTGCCTAAATGTGGCCTGCAAAATCCAAATATCACATTTACTCAAATATTACATTTACACAAATATCACATTTACACAAATATTACATTTACACAAATATCACATTTATTTGTCTGTAGCAGCTCTAGGTTTTGAGATACAGGCATTTGTGTATTTAATTAATATTATTACAGTATTTTCTATATAAGGCTCTGGGGAAAAAAACAACTATTGCTATCTTTGGAATTCTAATGGTTTGGAGAGAGCTCAAGAATCACTATGATGACTGTTATTTCCGTGGTGTCAATATTAAGAAAATTACTGGGGAAATAAAATAATAAAAAATGGAAATACCCAGATTTAGATTCTGCCGGACAACCCGTTCCACGCGGAGATGACATACCAATTCCAACTTTCAGTCACATTTCGGATTCAATGCTAGAATATGAGACAACAGAGGCGTGTTGGACGACAAGTGGCAGTAATAGTGATTTGAAAGATGATTTTCCAGCTGCTCAATGCTTCGACCAGCGTGAACTGAATGATCTAATCCGAGAGCCACATCTCTCCAAGGAATCTTAAGAACTTTAGGCTTCAAGATTGAAAGAAAAAAATATTGACTGCTGAAACAAAAGTTACATATTATCGCAGCAGAGAGCAAGGTTTTCGTCAATTCTTTTGTAAAGAAAAACAACCTTGTGTTTTGTACTAATGTAGGAGTTATTGTAAACGGAATGGGTGTAAGTTATACACCAGATGAGTAGTGACTTTTCATTGACGACTCTAAAAGAAGTTTGAAAGGTGTTTTCTTACACAATGGTAACAAATATGACTCAATTCTAATTGCCCGTTCTACTACAATGGAGGAGGAGTATGCTACAATAAGCACAGTTCTGAAAACATTGAAGTATTTACAACATAACTGGATGGTTTGTGAAGATCTTAAAATGATGAACTTCTTGCTTGCACAGCAAAAGGGAGTCACCAAATATCCCTGCTTTATATGTGTGTGAGATGGCAGAGCAAAAGATCGCCGGGTGCGTCGTGCTTTTTGCGTGTGCCTTTTTGTTCGTCGTCGTCCGTCGTCATTCTCAACTGCGAGAGCTAACAAGACAAGTCGCCTGAACAAGCCAAGACGCCTGATACGGAGGGTAGGGGGGGGGGGGCGGGAATGGCACGTAGCAAGAACACCAAAAGACACGCGGTATCCAAGATGTGCAGCGCGGGAGCCGAAAAGACCGTCATGAAGCCTGCCTGCTAGCTGCATCAATGAACCTGAAACTACAGCTATTACTGAAGCTACCACGAGGGAGAAGATCCACAGCCCACCACAGACAAGAGCTAAACCCACTGAGAAGCAGAGAGAGGAGAAAGACACCAGAGTCGGAAACACCGACTCACCGACAATCAAGTGGGTTATCAAGCGTATCCAAGT
The DNA here is from genome assembly GCA_963921405.1 of Cepaea hortensis. Taxonomy (NCBI): domain Eukaryota; kingdom Metazoa; phylum Mollusca; class Gastropoda; order Stylommatophora; family Helicidae; genus Cepaea; species Cepaea hortensis. Next base: position 339,651,713 of record OY992876.1, read on the forward strand.
AGAGCTATCAGACGAAGAAATCCTGAAGCAGCTATGAGAAGAGAATCTCCACACCTGATTCTTGAAGGCGGAGCGGTTCCTCACCTATTCCAAGATTCCCACAACCTTGGCGGTGGTGACGACATAGGGCAGCGAGATGCCGAACACAGTATTAATCAACAAAAGAATGCAGCAGCCAGAGAGATTCATCCCAAGGATCACCCCAATGTTCCAGATGTCAGAGGGCCGGCCAAAGCAGAGCAGCATGTCGCAGTAAAATGGTCATCTGCCGATACTGCGCCGATCACCACGCCTTCAAGGAGTGTCCGCTGGCCAAGCTGGACACGGACTTCCGAGCACCCAACAACAAACGAAAGTGCGCCAACTGCCTGGGCAAGCATGTAGCAAGATACTTGGGTTGTCCGCACCTGCAACGACACAGCGACGCCTTAAAGATCGCAATTATCACAAAGACACCATTCAAGGAAGCAATGGGGAGGGGCGAGACAGCCACGGGAATAGCACAGGCTGAAAGAGATCAACTTCAAAAGCAGATAGACGAGTTGACGAAACAAGTCAAGGCAATGCTGACGCCGACTCCGACCAGTGACAATGAGAAACTGCTGGCTGAAATAAAGGAGATCCATCAAAACATCAAGCAAGAAGTGGAACATATGGCACTGATAAAGAAGGAGAACGAAGAAATCCTACAAACCATTAAACAAGAGCGATAACTACAGAAAGCTGAAATGGAACTTTTCCAAAACAAACCAACAGAAGTCATACAAGAAAGCACAGATAAACCGCAAGATGAAAACCAAGAGACCGAGCCTGAACCGCAAGCTAAAGCCAGCAGCCCAACTGCAACACTCAAGAGGGAACCACTATCCCGTCCGATCTCTAAAGGAGGCACAGAATACCCACTTAGCAGGGAGGAACTCCAGTGCGAAGAATTCAGAAGGCGCTGGGAAGAAAAAGAAAAGGAGAAGCCCAAGAAACCACGGGGGAAACCGATGAAATACCCAATCATACATTACGACTGTGTGACTGACTTCGAGTACTGTATGGATGACGGTAAAATCATCCCATGGCTGACCACGGAGGAAGAAAACTTAAGGCAGCAGATACTCAAACGCGACAGTGAAAACAGGCGCAAGGAGGAAAATGAAAACGTCGAAAAGCTCCAACAGAAAATACACAAACAAAGGAGAAAAAAAAAACAAATAAAAAGTCCCTATAAGGACTGCATCCAGTCAAGCCAGACAAGCCAGGAACCTGCACCAACAAAGAAAACCACAATAGGAGACGAGCACAAAGGATAGCCGATGACCGATCCCCCAGCTGACGTCACAGACACTCACGCTACTTAACTAGTCCGAGATAGGACTTACTCGTAAGAGCGCACAAGACAAGAATTAGGGTGAATGAACCCACAAAAACCACGGACCTCAACAATAACCACAGCCGAGGAAGCCGGTTGAACGAGGCCGAATTTTGAATTTTTGTTTTGAAAATTGGAATTGGAATTGGAGAGCAAAAGATACGCACTGGACAAAGAAATAGTGGCCGTTTTGGGATTAATTTATAGTTTGAGGAGAAAAATATTGTAAACAAGCCTCTCATTGATCGAAAAAGAGTTATAGGCCTACTGCCACAATTACATATAAAGCTTGGCTTCATGAAGCAGTTTAAGGCACTGAACAAAGATGGTACCTGTTTGAATTATTTGTGCAGAAAGTTTTAGGAAATGAGCACAGAAAAACTAAAAGCTGGAATTTTTAATGGATCTCAGATTAAAAAGTTAATAAACGATCCCAAATTTTATTGATTCGATGAACATAACAGTCCACAGCCTGGTCAACATTTGTTTTAGATGTGGAAAACTTTCTGGATAACTTTAAAGCAGTCAATTATTCTGAATTAGTTGAAAACACATTGACGAGATTTTGTAAGCTTGGATACAACATGAGCATACAATTGCACTACCTCCATAACCATTTACATTTGTTTGCCGAGAATCTTTATGACTTTATTGAGGAGCAAGGTGAAAGAACTTACCAAAATATAAAAACAACGGAAGAAAGATACCAGGGACTTTGGGATGCCCACATGATGACAGATTACTGTTAGACCGTAAAGTATGACTGTCCGGGCATATCACATTCCAGGAAGTCCTCGAAAAGGAGCTTTTTGTTTGTTGACTACAGATGAAAAAAAAATGCTGGTCATAGACATTTAATATATATTTGATGTTTTATTTGAAGGCAATAAATGCACATTAATTACATATAATATGAATGCAGATTACAGTCAAAATACTACTGATGGCACCTAACTCTAATCTTGTACATAACAATTTCCCTACTAAGAAAGTCATCCTTAGTTATCTCAAAAACTAGAGCTGATAGAAAAACACATGATTACATTTGTTGGAACCAGCATCACAAAATTACACAGGAACAACTATACAATTTAAGGCACCAATATATGTGAAGACCAGTGTTATCTATTGTGCATGTTACACTCACAATAGGGATAGGGGGAACATTGTCAGCCGAAGGTTGTGAGCATAAACTATGCATATTACCATGTTATGAGATAGGGTGCAGGCAGACACACATGCATAAATACATATATACATACCTGCATACATACCTGCATTCATACTTACATAATTTACAGACACACCACTGAATAACACACAGATACACTCTCCCTCGCATACATATGCTCACTCACAGTTACAAACTCACTAACAAATATGTAATTATACATCCGTACGAGGGGAAGTCAATAAGTACGTCACAAATGGCTGTAGAAAAATAATTAAATATGATAACAACTAGTAACCAGTTTATTTTTATACATAAATTGTCATTTTATTTCTCAGTATAATTTCCACCAAATCTGATCCCTTAATTTTATCGGTCCTCCCAAACCAGCTGCATAGAACTGCGTGCTTTGTTTTCTAAACTACGTTTTCACTTCACATTCAACTTCGGCGTCATTCGCGTCCCTGAGAAAATTTCTCTACCCAGCTATGCACTGCTTTACTGGACAAACATTTGTCAGCATAAACAGGAAGCATTTCCTTTTGGATGTCCTTTGCAGGCAGTCCTTTTGCCCCCCCCCCCCCCCAGCACAGCACGTTGCTCTTTGGTTGTACACCCAGTAAGTGCAGTCACCAGTTTGTTTATGCGCTGCACATGCGTATGAGACACCTAGCGCCACCTGACGAACGGGAATATAAAGTTCGAGGTTGCTGTCACCTAATGACACCTGTAAAAAACACCAACTACATTTACCTGCCATCCCACAGAACTGTGACTTACTTATTGACTCGCCATCGTACATGCTCTCCATTTCCCCATCTCTCTCTCTCTCTCTCTCTCTCTCTCTCTCTCTCTCTCGCTCTCTCTCTCTCTCTCTCTCTATTCTTCTTCTTCTTCTTCTTCTTCTTCTTCTTCTTCTCAAGAAGACGACGACGATGGCGAAGAAGAAGAAGTAGAACGAATGAACAAACGAACGAACGAACTGTATTTTCAAAGGGTCACAAAAAGAAAGAAAAAAGGAAAGAAAGAAAGAAAGAAAGAAAGAAAGAAAGAAGCGGAGAATGAAGAAGTAGAAAGGGGGGAGGAGAAGTATAAGGAGGAGGGGATAAGAAGAAAGAATGTGGAAATAAAGAAGAAGAAGGATGAAAAAGGGGAGGAGGGGATTAGGGGGAGAAGGTGAAAAGAAGGAGGAAAAGAGGAAGAGAAGGGAGAGGAAGAGAAGGGGGAGGAGGAGGGTGAGGAGAAGAAGAAGAAGAAGAAGAAGAAGAAGAAGAAGAAGAAGAAGAAGAAGAAGAAGAAGAAGAAGAAGAAGAAGAAGAAGAAGAAGAAGAAGAAGAAGAACAACAACAACAACAACAAGAACAAGAACAAGACGAAGAACAAGAACAAGAACAAGAACAAGAGATGACACATGTTGTAACAGTATGGTGACTTTGTATGTTACACATAATACAACAGCCGCTCTATTACTACAGGGAACCGAAGGCGTGGCGCTGAAGAAAGTGTTTGTCTTCATCCATGGCGGCGGTTTGGTTATTGGAGCATCAGATCTGTACCTGCCTGGAGACCTCGTAACCAGGGTAGGACATTTTCGAAAGTTGTCATATTACATTGCAGTCTAGAATACGCGCCCATCATCATCAAGATCATAATCATCTTCAAAATCATCATTATCACCGTCACCATCATCATCCTCATCATCACCATCAACAAAATCACCACCAACACCATCATCAGCATTTTCATCACCATAATCATCATCATCATCATCATCATCATCATCATCATCATCATCATCATCACCACCACCACCACCACCACCACCACCATCATCATCATCATCATCATCATCATCATCATCATCATCATCATCATCATCATCATCATCATCTTTAACGTCCTGTATTCACCAGCCTGTGCTGTGTCGTAAGGGCAAAGAACACATTTCACAAGCCCCAGAGACGCTAATTTCACATTCCAATTTGGTAGCAGGCCGCTTTATGTTGACATCAATGATATGAGGCGTTAGTCGTTCAGAAAGCAATGGAAAATTACTAAACATAAAAAATACCCAGTACGTCACACACAGCCCAAAATACGTGGCTTGATGTGATCGTCCTGTAAAGGACATACAACTAGCATTTGCTTTTAATCCACCACCATTTATATTTTATATTTAAATACGCTGGTTATTTTAGAATGTGATGTAAAGCTTCCAGTTTTATTTTCTGGTATTATTGTCTGTTCTGAAGGATAAAGTTGTCATAACCAGCGGACTTGGTGATGTTGTTTTTGCTGGAAATCCAAACCCTTTTACTGTATTCCATCTGTATGTTTACATGTATTATATTGAACTAGTTTTAACATACGGTTGCGAATCCTGGATAATTAGTAAACAGGCGAAAAAATCTCTGGAAGCCTTGGAGGCGTGGTTTTATAAAAAGAATGCTGAAAATTAATTGGACATCCAAAATGAGAAATCAAGACGCTTTAATGGAAGCTTGGTCGCAAAGACAACGCATCACAAACATCAAAAAGAGGCAGTCACCGTGCTTTGGCCACGTTATGAGAAGACAAAAACTGGAACATTTTGTGACAACCTGAAAGATTTGCGGAAAGAGAGATAGAGGATGACAGCCTGAGAAGATTCTTGACAGTCTTATGTCATGGCACGACAGGCAGTCAACATACGAATTGATCAATGCCTTCGGAGATAGTAATTTGCAGAGGGGCATAATCGCCCAAGACAGCCGGCAAGGCACAGAATGACGACGGCGATGTGTTACATATTATAACGCATTCGCTTTGAAGGAAATACAAAAAAAAAAAAGAAGAAGAAGAAGAAGAAGAAGAAGAAGAAGAAGAAGAAGAAGAAGAAGAAGAAGAAGAAGAAGAAGAAGAAGAAGAAGAAGAAGAAAAAGAAGAAGAAAAAGAAGAAGAAGAACAACAACAACAACAAAAGAAGAGAAGAAGACAAGAAGAAGAAGTGGAAGAAGAAGAAGAAGAAGAAGAAGAACAAAAGAAGAGAAGAAGACAAGAAGAAGTAAATGCTTATGGGGATGATGATGATGATGATGATGGTGATGATGATGATGATGATGATGATGATGATGATGATGATGATGATGATGATGATGATGATGATGATGATGATGATGATGATGATGATGATGATGAAGGAAAAGAGAAAGAAAAAAAACTGAAGTAGAAGGAGAAGGCAACGAAGAAGAAGAACAAGAAAAAGAAGAAGGAGAAGGAAACAGAGGAAGATGATGAGCAGAAAGTAATTAACTCTTTCGCTACCAAACAAAAATTGGGTCCTGACCAAATAGAAATTCATGGCAGAAAATTGGAAGTAAGAGTGTGTTACAATAATGCTTTTAAAATGGTTAAAATGGTAGCAGATATATTGTATTATATATGAAATTAAAGAGGATTGCACAAGGAACATGACAGTGTTGATAATTAATTGATAGGTTACAAATATTATGACAATAATGAGAGGTTTAATAATAACAAATGAAATTAAAGAGATAAAAATTATTTTAAAAATTGCTCTTATAAGGTGTTTTCTATACTCCTCTACTGCTAATCATGTTTAATTTGCTGAATAATCAAACAAACACCACTTGTCTTCAACAATATAAACAGTATTGTTCATTATGATATATTGTTCATTGTGATAGGCTGCAAAGCAAACTTTGGGGCACAAGTGTGGTCTATTAGTGCAGCCGGAGCAAACAAAAGATGATCTGTGTCGTTTAGTTCCAGTGCTGCAAAAACCACAGTCTCTATTGACACCGACAAATTCTATTAAATGCTTGGCTCCTGTCACTCTTTCCACATAATTTCCTGCAACAGACTTTTTGAAATTCTTTGGCAGGCAGAGTGTCAAACTTTCAGGAATAATCTGAGCTGCTTCGCGATGTGCACTTTCAAGTAAACTTTGCTTGAAATCCTTCAATGACAGTTTTTTTTTCCTCCTTTCTCTGTTTGGCATATGTAATGTAGGATGTGAGCATTGATCTGTGCAATTTCAAAGATCCAGTAGTAGATCTTCTTCCACCACTTAATGGTTTTCCTATCATGGATATTATAATATCCAACTATTTGGTCCATTCTGTCGCAGCCATTCATCGCCATGTTATATTCATGGATCATCTTCGGCTTGCTTTGCGGTTTTCTCATTCCGCTCTCAACAGTTCCAACTACAGACTTGGTAGAGACAACAATGCATGGTTTTTTAGCTTTTTTATCTCTCCATGCCACACACAATATTCTATCTCCTTCAAGAAATCACTTCATCTCTTGATGCTGAAGTCGCAAATGCTTCAACTCTGGAGGAAAGCCTATTCGGTTGACATTCAGTGTCCCTGTATAATTGAAATTGTTGGAATGCAGAATGCAGAGCTTTCGAAGTGTAGAATCTGTCAGCAAAGATGTGATGGCCAGCTCCGAGAACATTCAGTAGTGTGGCAAACACTTTCACTGCATGAGCAGTTGTGGGATCTAAATCAGGACTGTATTCGGTGTTTCTTCCATAGTAAATTTTTAAATTCACCACATAGCCAGACGCAGAATCACAAAGGCCAAATGTTTTGATGTGGTACTTGTGAGGCTTTGTTGCATTGTATTGTCTGTGCTGAAATCTGCCCTTCCAATCAATAATCATTTCATCAATGGGCACATTTTCAAATGGGTAAAATGTTTCCTGGAATTTCTTCAGAATCATGTCAAAAAGAGGATCGATTTTTTTTTTTGGCACCTGCAGCCTCTGGTTCACATTCGTGAAACATGGTGTGATAAATAGATTAAAATCGATTCCTGGGAAACATAGTGGCATACCAATGAGTATATAAATGTGCACTTGTACTCCCATAGTGTTTGATACATGGTCTTGGATCAAGTCCCATAGCAATAATGACAGACGTAAACTTCAGCCATTCGTGCTTCGTGAGTGAGGTCCAGGATAACAGACTAGAATGTTTTCTTTTAGGAGTGTTCTGCATCAACATCTTTTCTGCATATTCGTTTACATTTTTAATTAAACAATCCACAATGTCATCATCAAAAAACACTTTGAGAAAATCCATAGGTGTTTGAAGTTGATAAAGTTTAGAGTTGACGTGAGACCTTCGAGGACGAAACTCAAACTTGGGTTTTGTTTCCCCTTCTGACACATCTTTCCATGTCGATGATGATGGGAGAGATGCATCACGCTCTACAGAAGCTTGTATATTCGAGTTTTTTCCTCCAGTTGTATTCTTATTTTGTACTGTGTGCTTTACTTTGCGCTGAGAAGTAATTGTGACATCCTTACATTCATTGTCAGACGGACATTCATTGTCAGACACCTCAGCTGATGATGAACTATCACTGGTTTCTTTATCACCACGTGCTAAAACTTTAGACTCACAAATAAAACTTCTTTCTGAATCCTCACTTAAATCGGAATCACTATTGTTTAAAACAGTTTCGAACAATAACCTAGCTTGATCTGAAGTCATTCGACGAGGCCGCATACAAGTGGGCGTTTCCATTTGTGGAAAAACCAAAACAAACAAATTAACGCTACTTTAAAAATCAAAAATTCACAAGAATCGATGTTGGCAAATGTTTGACCGCACAATGATGATATAGATATGTTCCGGCTGTGTGAATTTTCAGTTTACTGTAACTTAAAATTCCGGAATGGAGCAGAAATGTATCAAATACACCACTGATCATTCTGTGTCGATAGAATAACCAATTGCCACCAGTGTCGGCCGCTGGTAGCGAAAGAGTTAAAATGAAGACAACTTTCTTCGTAACTCTTCGATCACAATGTAGAATACCATTGATGAAACAGACATGCTTGCTTGACAAAAGATTAGTTTAACAAATGATCATTTCCCTCAGAAACCACAATTCCACTGCTATTAGATGATTTTCAGCTTGTCTGCTTAGTGTCCGTTTCACACCCATTCAAAAGTACAAGTTCTATGTATCACTTCCATTGTCTTGTTGCAATGGATATCTTTTTATTGGCAAGTACATTTTCCATCTTGCAAAAGCGATTTTTGTTCTAATCTCTTCAAGGCCCCTCCCATCAGATGTTGTGAATGTTTCGAGATGGTTGTAGCGATTCACGTGTTTCAGAATATTCCCATTTACCCGTATATTACATTGTGGTATTTCATTCTTATTTGTGACGACCATAATCTGTCTTTTTACAATTTAATAATAACTCTAGTTGTTCTCTGTGTACAACCGCATCTACTAAATGTTGCAGATCTTGTTAGTAGTCAGTAATCAATAATCTATCATCCGCATATCTAATGGTATTGACGTTGTGTCCCCCAATAGTGATTCCTCTCATATCTTCTAAAGTTCTAAAAATATTTTCGCAGTATAGGGAAACAGATCTGGAGACATTACATATACCGGTTGCACACTAATTAATATGCTGATATTGACCTACTTCATTTTCAATCAATTTTATCTGTCAGTCTACAGTTTTACGTAACAATCAAACTATTTCCTGGAATTGTGGAATTGTGTATTTCCACAGGGAGACATAATTGTGGTAACAATGAACTACAGACTAAACTGGTTCGGATTTTTGCGAGGAAATTCCGGATACTCGCCCGGAAATCAAGGTCACTGGGACCAGCTGTTGTCCTTGCAGTGGGTCAGGGACAACATACGGGCATTTGGAGGCGAACCTGATGACGTCACGATTTCTGGCGAGTCGGCTGGGTCAATGAGCACGTCACTGTTGAGTGTCTCGCCCTTGGCTAAAGGTCTGTTCACTAAAGTAAGTATCGCACCAGGCCACTCAGCCTGTCTACTTGGTTAGCTGCTTCTTATTGTTGTTCTTCTGGTTCTTGTTCATGTTCTTCTTGTTCTTCTGGTTCTTGTTCATGTTCTTCTTGTATTTCGTCTTCTTGTTCTTCTTCGTCTCCTTGTTTTTCGTCTTGTTATTATTGTAATTGATGTTCTTCTTCCTCTAGTTCTTTTGTCTTCTTATTCTCATTGTTCTTGTTCTTCCACCTTCTCCTCCTATACGTTGCAGTCAACACCAGCATGTTACTGCCGTTGTTGATGTCTTGGCAAGTTGTTTACGTTCATTAGTTTGCCATAGCTTTCTGAACGACCGGTTCCCATACCAACACGTTACAACCTGCTGCCAAATCGATCGCTGTTGTGTTTCGAACGCGGGTAGCGGCATTACGAATCGCGTCCGCAACGCCATCGCCACGGAGTCCGGCTGAGATCACTCATTGAATTCTGCTAAAACATTACACCTCAACATTTCCAAGTTCTTTTCACTTAATTTCTTCCGTTTCTTCGCTCCGCTTTCGTAGGGAGGCGCGCCTTGACCAAGATAAGCACTTGAAATTTCAATATGTCCGAATTCGACAGCTCCGTCAGGTGTCACAACTCCCTGCCTGCTTGTAGTGTCTCTCATTCCGCGCATGGCCGCCAGGTGTCACAACGCCCTGCCTCCCAGTAGTAGTAGCGTCTAAAAATTCCGTGTACTCACCAATGACAAATTGACTCACCCATGCCACATAAATCACTTTTTTATTATTTGCACGCCATTTACAGGACGTCACGGTCTACTGCAGCATGTTTTTACTGTGTGTGATTTACTAGGCAAATTTACGTTCACTAGTTTGCCATTGGCCGCGCTCCCTGGCCGAGAGGTTAGTAGCTTTCTCTGTAACCCCGAATAGTCTCGTGGTTGACGTGAGCGCACGAGAATTGGAAGCGGTTTGAGTCGCGCCAGTGACTTATGAGAGTCGCTCGCTCAGAAAGAATTGGCAAACTACTGAGTGTAATCTTGTCAAGAAATCAACAATCAGCTGAAAGATGCTGATGTTGACAACGATGTCCTGTAAAGGATATGCAAAACATTTAATTTGCCATTGCCGACCTCCATGGTCTAGAGGTTACGCGACTTTCTCCGTAATCTCGTATACTCTCGTAAGTAAGGTGACGACGGCGAGAATCGGTAGCGGTTCTAACCGAGTCGGTAACTTACGGGGTATGTGAGCCAGTCGCTCAGAAAGCAATGGCAAACTACTGAGCGTAATCTTGCTATGAAATCAACAATCAGCTGAAAGATGCTGATGTTGACAGCGATGTCATGTACCATCGTATGAAAACCAACATAAGGATATCTGCTTCCAAATCGCCCGTAACTTTTTCGAACGCGATGCGTGGGATTGTGAATGCCATTCTCATGCCATTTGCCACGGTGTTAACCAATGGGATATTCAGCAGTAACACACTGGTTGGCAAGCTTGCTTCCTGGACCGGTGGTCATGGGTTGGATTTTTTGTGTGTGTGTGCATATCCTTTACAGGACATCGCTGTCAACACCAGCATCTTTCAGCTGTATATTGATTTCTTGGCAAGATTACGCTCAGTAGTTTGCCATTGCTTTCTGAGCGGCCGGCTCACATACCCCGTAAGTTACCGATGCGATTCGAATCACTGCTGATTCTCACCGTCATCACGTTACCGACGAGAGTATACGAGATTACGGAGAAAAGTCATAACCTCTAAGCCACGAAGTCGGCATGGGTTAGATGCCATGAGTCAAATTATAGCTCATGGCATGATAAGAGATAGTCACGTTGAAAGACGTGACAAGTTGAGTTGAGTTGAGTTGAGTTAAGAACCGATATCACTGCACTCGGGACATTCCCATACGTGCTCCGTTCTCTCGTTCAACAGCCAGCGAAGAGTCACACTACTAATCTTTCCCACCGCTATCTAGTTAAAAGTTCGCCTGGTCTTCTTTCTCAGTTTTGAGATTCTTCCAGAACCCCTGCCGATCCCCCGCAATCTCATTCTTTCCACATATGGGTTCTCAATCTGTTCCCCCGCCTTCTCCACCTGGTCCCACAAGCGCATGACCACCTCCCCCCTGTCCATAGGAAAAATTCCACCAAGAGGTGCCTTCCCTGCCAGCCTATCAACCAGTTCATTCCCTCGAACACCCACATGGCCAGGGCAAAATATCCATACAATTCTCATGATCTGTGACCTCTGAAGCGACGAGAGCCATTCCACACGAACATTCCTTTCTCCACCTTGCTAAGCATACTCTTTGAATCCGTAATGAATATAACGTGTGTTGCAGTAGTCTCCTCTAGCCAACGGAATGCCGCTGTTACTGCCTCCACCTCAATTCTCATGCTGGAGGTCGTATTCTCATATGCCAGACTCTCCTTTTTCAAGACTCGCCCATTAGTCTTTGCAATAAAGCCCTAGCCACTACGTCTGTTTCTCACCACTGACCCATCGGTGTAGATGGCTATGTCACCTTGATGTGTGTTGCTCTGGATCAACCGTTGCACTTCAAACTCAGTGCGGCCCGCTGCAAGACGTGACAATCGTGGGTTTTAACCCACGTGGCGCACGCTGAAGATATAGTTAATATAAGAAGATATAGTTAACGTGAAGTATATTTAATAGCGAGAGCCAGAAAAGCTTTGGGGCTAGGCACTCGCCTGCCTGTCCGGTGGTCATAGGGGTCGAATCTTATCGGGACTGATTTGTGACATTGACCTGGACTCCCAGTATGACCCAGCCTAACATAGGTACTAGAAAATGTTGTTGGCGTTGTTTGTTTTTTGTTTTGAAGTAAACGCGGCCGATGTAATACTGACCACATCATCAGTCTAGTTCTGATTGGTCTATACAATATGGACCTAGCATCATATACCAATACATCTTAAGGCGTTAACGGGGTCCTGTAGAGAGAGAGAGAGAGAGAGAGAGAGAGAGAGAGAGAGAGAGAGAGGAAGAGAGAGAGATAGAGATAGAGAGATATGGAGAGATGTGAGGTTTATTTATAGGGGTTGCATCTGTTAGAATGTAACACCCACTTAAGAGGAATTTAATTGTCTGAGGAATATTATCAGGGTAAGCCCAAAGGGGATGGGTTCCTATCCTCTATCAAGACCACCTTCTAGAAGCTAAATTTTATGGCTCGTTCCCCCACGTAAAGATACTAAGGATGTGTTGCATCAACACGAATTAATGAAGAAGAAAAAATATAGATATAAGTTTAAGCTTCTTGGGAAGGTGTGGAGACCACGGACTGTTTCCACTATCCAAAAACTGGATGCCCTTTTCTATCACTGGGGAAAAGGTACTAGTGTGCAGGTGTCCGCCCTCATGCGGTCTAAATTAGTATTATCATTTATGATTTAGTAACAATACAAGTATGTGATGGACCAGATCAACAATATCGTGACAGAACATTCATAGTATAAGCAGGACATACATTGACATCACATAAAATTTATGTTTACACACATTCTGTAAGAATCAATCAACAACTGGTCTGGCAACATAAAGTGTAATAATCAAAAGTATGACAACAAAATTACTATTTTCACATAGAGAAAAAACATGGTCAGGTTTACAAAGAATACCAACTGATGTGAATGCATAATTATGGGGAGAAAAAACACACAACCTATATGGGATTTATCCAAAATACATTAATGTATCATAATGCATCACTAAATAGATACCACTTTACAAAAAGGATATTTATATCTCCGGTGCAGCGGATATCTGCCGGTAGGTACTTCAGTTGTATATGATTCTGCCTCTTCCCTGGAACCAGTTCTCTAGCAGAGGGTCATCTCTTATGTAAGTGAGGGGTGATAAGGGTCTTCAGTTAGGATCATCAGGAATTCTCAGTGGATTCATGGGTTACATGGGTGAGATCTTTGTAGGATGGGGGTGGTGGATGATGCAAGGAAATGGGCTGTACTAATATTTGGGCTGGCAAAAGATGGACATGACATACAAGTTTACCGCCCTCAGCAACCAAGTCCGCATCTTCACAACAGTAGGTTTTCAGTTACACCTCCCCATCTGACGGTCCAAACAAAATACAACTTCATAAGCATTTTGCTAACATTTACATATCAGTAAAGCATAAAACATGTCAAGAAAAAAAAAAAAAAACAATCAAGAAAAATAAAGAAGAAAATAAGACAATAAGAGGGGGAAGAATGTGTCTACTCAAACTGACACCTCCCTCTTATCTGTATAGATGGCATTCAATCCATCATATCATGCTATAAGGTCCTGATGGGATCAACTCTTGGTGCAACCAGGACAATGAAATAAGATAATCACACTTTAAGACCAGGGAGTCTGATTGTGATCAGGTTATCTGGTTATATTAAACTAAGTTGATTCAAAGTCATCCCGGATGTAACAGACATGTTGGGAAGAAGTTCGGTTGTGGTAGAGGCATGATGTGATTAAGATAAAGGTATATTGTGATGAAAGTGGGTTGAGATAGATGCACAATATGGTAGATGCATGGGAAAGGTGCATGTAGTGACACTTCCTAGTAAGCCAGAGATAGGTTGAGACTGTTGCTTGATAAGACAGGGTGTGTTGAGATGGATGTAAGTTGAGTTAATGGTCAACCTTATAAAATCATCATCATCACTGTCTTCATTAGGTGGGTTCAGCTTAGATCTCAAATGCCTATCAACATCTTCATCCTCATCAAGTATTGAGAGTTAATTGTCCACCATATAATCTCATCATAATCATCATAATATATTGATAGGTAATTGTCCACCATATAATCTCATCATCATCATCATCCTCATGTATTGATATAACTGCCTTTTTATATCAGAGGGAAAGATTATAGCTTTTCCTCCCACACCCCAGTAATCTTCTTTAACCATCCCATTTTACAACCCTCACAAATGAGAATATATTTATCTCCGGAGTTTATGTGAGTGCCTTTAAATGAGTTATGTATTTAACATAAGCACTGATTTAAACAAATAGGTCTGGTCATTCCCCGCGGTCTCTTCTAAGCAAAGGGCTGGAGGATGACATTGTTACCCCCCCCCCCCCCCCAAGATTGCAGGTTATCTCATGCACATAGACAGAAATGGGCTGTTTTCCAATCATATTTCAGAACATAAATGGCATGCCCTTGACCGTAAGAACCACCTAATCATCGTGTGACTACGTAAGGTTGTTGGTGTGTGCCGTCCGGCTAACATTTGGGTATATGGTGCAACTCTTATTAATGAGAATTTATTCTCAGAACAAAACATGACCATTTCACAAAACATATTCAGGGGAAAAATGTGAATAAAAGAATCACAAGATATATACATCCCTACAGGTGTGAGTCAGTGTACATGGTTTTAAAGAGATAGACTCTTAATCTACCTTTCCTCTGACAAAGCATCAATGTCTAGCAAGTACATTTGAAAAGTACATTATTCATATATGGAGAAAAGTAGTATTATATACACATTGTAACATAATAGAAGGGAATATTCTTCATTGGCATATTGTAACAAAAATAAAGAGATATCTTTAGTAGCACATGCTAACAAACTATCAGAAATATTATTTTGCTAGCACATGGTAACAAAATATAAGGAATATTATTTTGCTAGCACATGGCAACAGAATGAAAACACCAATACTCTTTAGCCACATATGTAAAAGAGTATAAAGAAATATTACTTTAGCCGCATATCGTAAAAGAATTAAGAAATATTCTTTACTAGTAGATTGCAACAAAATGTAAGATAATATTCTGTAGTAATAAATCGCAACCGAATGTTTAGCTGAAGGATCCAACTAACATGGCGCTTGTTTTCATTCCCACAAGAACACAAAAAGTTAGACTATGATCATTTGTAAACATTTTAAACAGTACATCAGCATTATAATAAATATAAACCTTTGTATTACCTTCTTCAAGAATTGATTTGCCACACAATGAAAGCTTTGCCTGCCTGAGGACCCAGAACACTGCTTGGTTTCACCGCATCATGTGCCAACTAACCATCTTAAAGTGGGAGCCATCATTTCCTACCCCCCCCCCCCCCCAATTGCGCCTAGAGGGGTTCTGCTCGCTGTTTCCGCTGGCTTTAGCCCACCGCTCTCATCGCCTGCATAATGTTTATTTTGTCTGTATCGGCTGCTAGGCGATGCGGGTGTATGGAGTGCGGTTTTGGTCAGAACTCTGAAGTCGAAGGCCATAAGGTGCTGGAAATATCTCACAAGAGAGTAGAGAGAGAGTTAAAGATAGAGAGAGATTGAGAAATATCGAGAGCGATAAAGAGAGATAGAGAGTGATAGTGTGATATATATAGAGAGAGATAGAGAGATAAAGAGATAGAGATAATGGAGAGATAGAAACAGATATAGAAAGACAGAGATAGAAAGAGATAAAGATAGATAGATAGATAGATAGATAGATAGATAGATAGATAGATAGATAGATAGATAGATAGATAGATTAGAGAGCTATATATATATATATATATATATATATAGAGAGAGAGAGAGAGAGAGAGAGAGAGATAGAGAGATATAGACATAGATATCCAGAGATAGAGTGATAGAGAGACATAGAGTGAGAATGATAGAGAGAGAGACAAAGAGATAGATAGAGAGATAGAGAGAGACAGACAGAGAGAGAGAGACAGACAGACAGACAGATAGACAAAGAGTGGCAGGCTGACACTGAGAAAGCACATCAACAAAGCAGTAGCAAAAGCCAGAAGGAAAATAGCCATCCTGAGAAAACTAAATGGAACCACATGGGGAGCCAGTGGAAAAATACTTAGCAAAGCTTATCAACAGAGCGTACGGCCACACCTGGAATACGGGTCAACTGCGTGGTGTTCGGCATCAAAACCAACACTACAAGAGCTGGACAAGGTGCAAAATCAAGCACTTAGAGTCACCACAGGAGGGATGAGATCAACCCCTATAGTGGAAATGGAGACGATGGGGAGGTCACAAGCACTGAGAGAGTGCAGAGAAACGAAAACGCTAATGCAAGCAGAACAGTTCCTCAGCTTGCCAGGCCACCCTATGAAGAACAGATTTGAAAACCTAGGTATGGGGCGATTGAAAAGAAGTAGTTTTATCCACCAGGCCAAACGTCTCTGCAGAGATATCACCGATCTTCCCACTGTTGGTATCCCCCTAAAAACTATTCCAGATCGAACTCCATGGAAAGATGAACATAGACTATCATTTCAAATCCAGACAAAAGTGAGAGGAATATTTGACAAGGAAGAACAGAACAGTGTGCAGCGCAGAACAGCCACTCTCAGCTTTCTTGATGAAGAATACCCACAGGACCTCAGGATTTGAGTCTACACAGATGGTTCAGCACAAAATGCTGTTCGAAATGGAGGAGCGGGAGTGTACATAGAATACCCAAATAATACTAGGGACACAGCCAGAGTACCGACAGGAAAGTTCTGCCATAACTATTATGCCGAAATTGAGGCAATCAAGATAGCAACAGAGAAATTAGTAAATACCAGCAATGATACACAATCTGTGGTGCTATTGACAGATGCAAAATCAGTACTCGAGGCGCTCCTGTCTGGGAAATTGCCAGTACCAAGGACACTACTTTCTGAACTTAGCAGTCAGCATAAGGTCACAATACAGTGGATACCATCCCACTGTGGAGTACCCGTAAACGACAGAGCTGATCAATTGGCTAAGGAAGGAGCCAGAGAAGAACAGCCTGATGTGCCCGTTACACCAAAAGAAAAGAATGATCTAATCAGTCAGAAAGCCACCAAAACCTGCTCAAGATGACTACTACGTTATGGACAGACCAGAACAAGTCATTATTTTGTGCCTCAGAACAGGACACAATAGATTACGCAACCACATGTATACAAAATTCAAGATTGGTGACTCAGTCATGTGCACATGTGGATTGGCCTCGCAGAGCACAATCTCCAAGACTGCCCAAAATGTAACATATCTAGGCAAACCTTCTGGCCTAGAGAGACGACAGTGGAAGATAAACTCTATGGACCGCTGTGTGAACTAAAAAAAGACAGTTAAATTCCTACAAGAGACAACATTGCTGCTGTAATGTTGGTGTCTTGTAATTTTCTGTCAGCATGCTTCTCTCTTCCAATCTAACTCGTTGTCCAAAGAAAACATTATAGCAGATCAACGGAACCAGAAACTTAATTTTCAACGAAAATGACGGCACAACGATGGCGTTCCACGTCAAATTAACTTTTAATAGTGTTGATCGGTCGGACAGGTTATCAACACATAGTTATATGACTGTTCCCATGCTGCTGGGAGGACAAGTCGAAATATAAGACATCATTATTGAGAAAATATATAATTTCAGCCTCCGGATCCTAGTCTATCCTATGTTCCAATCAAATTGCGTGGGGTCCATCGAAATATACCTACATTACGTTCCTCTGATCTGCTTTGATCTATGCCTGCTGCTGATGCATTGACCTTGTAACGGTGAATCGCTCGGCCAGTTGTAATGCAATCTATTCTTCTCAATTCTTCTGTGCCATATGTTCACCCCAGAACGTTCCTCACAATCTAGACGGTGTCCATGTTTCCTGATGTTGCTGGAGTATTACATATCATGTCCATAAGATCTTTCTATTGTAATTGTTGTTGATACTTCTGTGTAGAGATCTATAGTGCATTCACATTTGTTTGCCTCGATATAAAAATCCATATCTCAGTATCCAACTGAGGGAAAAACTATGAGAATTAGCATATAACGTTATCATCATGTCCACCCAACAAAAAAAATTTTGTTCTGGATATTTTACAGCAGATTTGAAAGTTTGTTTATATGCGGTATATAATTTACGGGTCAGAATTGAAGTTCATAATTTTAAATGTGTTACAGCGTAGCCAGACAATCAGCATTCAATGCTGAATATTTTACGTGTTTCACGGGATTGGTCTTATGCCAAGAACCTCGCGCTGTTTACAATGGGACTGTTCAGAGGTGTCGACAAACTGTGGGTTATTTCATGAAACCTGATTTTTTTTTTTTAAAATCTTACCACTTATCGCTATCATTGAAATGTGTGAATATTTTTCAATGGGTTTGAATGCGAAATTGTGTATACACTTCAAAGCGTCGCTATGAAGTTGTACACATATTTTTGTATAGAAGCTGATCGCAGGAAGCTGTTTTATACTATTACAAATTCCGAAAAAAAAGAACAGTGCATGCATTGGGTTTGAGCAAACGGTCATTTCGTCGATGGGTGCAATAATCTGGAATTAAACCACCACGCAATAACCAAACGGTAGGTAGAAAGGTTATTGTAGACAGCTTTGACAAAGATGTCATAAGGCGAGCTATTATAAAAATGCTTTAAAAAGTCGCTTAAAAGTCGACAGGGTCGATTTCATTGCACCGAGTTCTATCCCATATGGCTCGGTCTCTTTCCACAGCACAGAAAGCATCGCACAAAGCACGAACTCCGCAGCTCTAGCGACGACCCACAGAAGTCTCCGAAAAATTTAACTCGTGAACGGAAGGATGCGGCCCGGAATCGAACCCACAACCTTTAAAGCCCGAGTCAAAAGGCTTGACCACTTCGCCATGGAGACTCCTAGAATTATAAAAATTGTGGATTTTATATCCAGGATTATCCAGCATTATAAAAATGCTGGATGCCAAAGAAATAGTGAGTGTAAGAAAACTTAGGGTTTGGTTGAGAAAGAACAATAACATAGAGCTATCCAAAACAACTTTGTGGAAAATTATAAGGACATTATCTTCACTTTTAGAAAGTACAAGGACGGTAGAAATATTCTTTGCGAACAACCGCATTTAGGAGCCATGAGAAGCAGAAATAAGGGAAATGCGCAAAGAAAATTATGGCATAGTGTGTTTGGATGAAATGTGGATCAATGCCACACAAGTGATAAGGAATGGCAATCAGTGGATGGACATATAAAGCGATATGTGCCCAGTAGTATAGGGCAGCTTTAGGTCATGGCCCATGCTGGTAATACGCATAATGGCTTACAACAGAATGCTGGGCTCGTGTTCGTTTCAAAGAATACAGACACAGACAATAGGGATTATCATAATAAGATGAATGGTAATGTATTTAGAGATTGGCTCGAGAATACTGTGCTTCCATCCCTAGATAGACCGTCGTGTCCAATTATGGACAATGCATGATATCAATAATGTTGCCCAAGAAGACAAAATACCTACAGCATCGAGCATAACGGTAGCAATAAAGATATGGCTCCGAATGGAAAACATACCATTTCCAGAAACGTATTTCTAGCTAGAATTGTTGTCCCTTGTAAAACAGACGCCAAAAAGCAAGAAATGTCAAATCGACAAGTTGATAGAAGAGCATCGTCATGGGTTCTTGAGACTTCCGCCGTACCATTCTCATTTTAATCCTATAGAACTTGTGTGGGCTAAAATTAAAGGACAGGTGGCAGCTGACAATACTATATTCAATTTGTCTGACGTCAAGATACTAATCCAGTCCACGCTATTAAATATTGATAAAATTTACTACAAAAATGTGAGGACCATGTGTTGAACGAGGAAGAGGACTATTAGAGAAAGGATGGATTGAATTTTATGCAACCGAGAGCAGTCATCAACCTACTGGAATCGTCCGACACAGATTAAGGTCTGAGCAGATCGCAGACCTTAATCCACGTGCACACCAACTGGGATATTTTGCTACAAATATTCAGAAGAATTGCAGGCCCTAAACATTACAGCATCGGCATAAACAATACAACTTGTTAATGGCAACAGTTTGTATTCCACAGTGATGAATTTTCAATTCCGTGAACCCTCAACGGTGACAAACAACTGACATTGAAAAAGCAACAAGCTCTAGCCCAGTGGTTCTCAACCGGTGGGGAAGGGGGAATTTGGGGGTTTCCAGTGTGGGGGGTGGGGGAATGAAGATTATTTCAAGATCGCGTTAATACAAGAACCGATTACTTGATCTTGTCTTCCCCTTCATACTTTACGGTTCTGTACGTCTCACCCTTCTACATTTCATTTTATAACGTAAATAGACCCACAAATCACATTTTATGTGGACGTCTAGACTTGTTTTAGTATGTACTTCCATTATTACGTATACTGTGTAGGGGCGGGAGGGGGGAATTTTTAGGTAGGAAATACGAAGGGTGGGGGGGGGGGAGAGAATGACCTTCTGAAAATATGGTGAAGGGAGGCACGGGCCAAATTTTTAGGTAGGAAATACTAAAGTGGGGGGGGGGGGTGTTGTCACGAACCCACTGTAATTTAACGATAAGATGAAAAAACTAACAGAGACAGCGTGTTTTCAAGGCCGCAATTGTTTGATGGGTCGGCGTTCGAGAGGAACAGACGGTTACCTTGGTTGTAGAAAGGGGAGATAAAAATTCTCAGTGATAGGGACGGATTGTCTGCCCCTAAGAACACCTGCTGTTGACAGAAGAAATGAAATCTATAGATAACAGGCGGGAGGGGCTTTTGATGTACGGGAAAATAGTCCCGACAGGGAGGCAACCTGGTGGTTACATCGAATGACGTCACAAGGACAAATCCCGACTGTGTGCAAAACAGAACTTGTTACAGGGATTGTAAACAAGAGAGTTGGCCTAAGACGGACGGTGTTTTCGCTAGCTCTGTATGAATTTGGAAAACATCTACCGTGTGCGGGATTAATTAAATTTAATATACACGTGATTGTCATGGCAAAATGTAGATGTGATTCAGGAATAAAGCAGTGTTACATAAGGTTTCCCGCCAGTTTCGAGGAAGCTCTACACTGGTTTTGAGGAAGTTCTACTCCGATTAGGAAGAACACAAGATGAACAGTCAATGTTTTACTAAGATGAATAATTCCAGAGAAGAAAGTTTATACAATAGTGTTATGCTGGGCCCATGATCAGGAGGGTCCACCAGAACATAGCTCAGTTGAGCAAAACCATATAAACGATTCCTGTGTGATAGTGTTCACCTAGGATGGGTGATGTTCGTTTTTGCACCACATATCATATGAACAACAGGGATTAGAAATGAACACTAAACGTGGCATTCACTTGAAGTTGTAGAGTCCAGTGGAATATTACAAGGGACATTGTGTTTGTAACAATCTAGACAATAAATAGGACCAAGTGTGTTACCAATAACAGTGATACCAATTTTCACAGTACACGGATTGGTACATTTAAGAACTATAGGGACTTATAGCATGCAGTGTGTAACCGATCCATGATCAGTGTTAAACTATAGACTGTATCTATTTCGGATGATCATGCATATGGATTACCAAGTAGCTACCGAAGAAAGTCGGCGTCTGGCAGGAGAGACACATCGCTCGGTGAGGTCTTTGTGTGCTGAGATAGTGTGCTGTGGTGTGACCTTGCTAGGATGATCTGACTTGGCTCCTAATCTGCTGGTCTGATTCTACGCACATTATAGTATACAACACACATTCTTCCCATACACTTCGCACACACATTGCACTTTTCTTTTAATAAATTAATTGTTATTAATTTTTAGAAGCTAGAGTTGTTGAGTATGTTGCGTTGGGGAAGAATGAGAGGGGACATGGTCCAGTAGTGATAGAGAGAGAGAGAGAGAGAGAGAGAGAGAGAGAGAGATAGAGAGAGAGAGAGAGAGAGAGAGAGAGAGAGAGAGAGAGAGAAAGAGGTGTCCATAAACTGAGGGAGTGTGGTGGACGGAATCTAGTGGATTCTCCAGGATAATGATAAGGGGTTAAAATATAATGTGGGTGTTGATTCCCCTCACTCCAGGGACGACACTAAAGGTAATCCACGACAGGGGGAGGGGGATGACGCTCTGAAAATATGGTAAAGGGGGGCACGGGTCAAAAGAGGTTGAGAACCACTACTCTAGACGCATCGAATACCAACCGAAGAGTAATATTGCGGTGAGAACAACATATTGTGGCATAACAAGAAACGTGAGAAGGAACACGTTGTCAAATGAGGGGACAACACTCGAACATACGAATCATTCTATAAACTTCAATGAAAAGTGGACCAACATCTGGACCGTTAAGAAGGAAGCCCACTACAGAGACATTCACAGCTATATTCGTCATGCAAAACATGTAATCATGTTCCGTCTCAGCAGAGCAGACAATGCACCCACTTCCATACGAATCTGGATACGCCTTATGTTTGTCATCCGAACTGGGGGGGGGGGAATTGGCTTACTGTAAAACAAGTTTGTTAGTTAGAAATCACTAGTTTTTCATCAAAACAGCAAAGAAATGTCACCGCTTTTCATGATTTAAGTTGCTTTTGGACCTATCAAAGACATATTCCTTGGATGGGGGTAAATATAAGACGACAGGAAACATTTCATAACGATGCGACAGACAGTTTTCAAAATAATTAATCGTGAATGACGGCATTCATTTCTGGACATACTATAGACCGCCCGTCCCCATGATGTTTACCAAAATCTCTCTGACTGTCGTCACTTAGTCCCCCGTGACGTCATGTAGTAACTTCTGTATTCATGCGCTATTCTGTTAACTCTGCCACTACTTTCGTATTTTATTTCAAATCATTAACTCTTGCCTCCGACGCTACATGGCAATTGCAATTATAGACATATTTCAAGCGAACGAAAGAAGAAGAAGAAGAAGAAGAAGAAGAAGAAGAAGAAGAAGAAGAAGAAGAAGAAGAAGAAGAAGAAGAAGAAGAAGAAGAAGAAGAAGAAGAAGAAGCGATAGAGAGAGACAGACATACAGAGAGAGAGAGAGAGAGAGAGAGAGAGAGAGAGAGAGACATAGAGAGAAATAGAGAGAGATAGAGAGAGATAGAAAGATAGATAGAGATAACAGAGATAGAGAGAGAAATAGAGAGGCAACTGAGAGCAAAGGAGATGCCGTGGTTGTTGTCATAGGATTGGTGGTTTCCTTTACTTTGTAAACGTGGACTATTGACGCGTCCTTGAAATCTTGTGGCATGGTCTCGTTCACCCATATGTTTAAAAAGAATTGGTGAAGCTGCTTTACTAGGACCGGCCCACCTGCCTTGTATATCTCTGCTGGGATGGAGACAGGGCCAAGAGCCTTACCGCTGGAAAGTTGCTGGATGGCTTTGTTTACTTCCACTATGGTTGGAAGTCAAGTGTATCATTAGTGGGAACTTGAGAAAGGCAGTTGATGGTTTCATCATAGAAGAAGGAAGTTGCATTTAAGATGTTGCTGAAATGCTCAGCCCAGCGTTGAAGGATTTCTTTCTTGTCGGTGACCAATGTTCCCGAATCTGCACTGAGGAGGGGAACTATGCCTGGTGATGTAGGACCAAAGACCGCTTTCAGTGAGTCGTAGAAGTTTTTCATATCATGTCTGTCAGCAAAGCCTTGAATTTCACCAGCTTTGCTGCTCAGCCAGAAGTCCCGCGTGTGCCGAAGCTTCTGCTGCACTACTCTCTGAATGTTCTTGAAGGCATCTTTTGTTTTATGTTGACTTCGGGTCATTCAAATATGCCTTGAGGAGAAAATGTTTCTCGGCCAGCAATTAGTTGATGTCTTCGGAATTTTCATCAAACCCGTCTTTATGCTTTCGGTGGGTCGGATTCAGGATTTTATAGCTGTACTAGCTGACCCGGCCCGGCTTCGCCCAGTCCTTGGTGGGGAGCATCTCATTTAATTCATATAAGTAGTCATATAAGTTCCCGTTCCCGTTACCGACTGTCTGTCTGTCTGTCTGTCTGTCTGTCTGTCTGTCTGTCTGTCTGTCTGTCTGTCTGTCTGACCCGGCCCGGCATTGCCCAGCTCCTGGTGTGGAGCATCTTATTTAATTCATATAAGTAGTCATATAAGTTCCCGTTCCCGACTGTCTATCTGTCTGTCTATCTGTTTGTCTATCTGTCTGCCTGACCCTGCCCGGTTTCGCCCAGTCCCTGGTGGGGAGCATCTCATTTAATTCATATAAGTAGTCATATAAGTTCCCGTTTCCGTTACCGACTGTCTGTCTGTCTGTCTGTCTGTCTGTCTGTCTGTCTGTCTGTCTGTCTGTCTGTCTGTCTGTCTGTCTGTCTGACCCGGCCCGGCTTCGCCCAGCCCCTGATGGGGAGCATCTCATTTAATTCATATGAGTAGTCATATAAGTTCCCGTTCCCGACTGTCTGTCTGTCTGTCTGTCTGTCTGTCTGTCTGTCTGTCTGTCTGTCTGTCTGTCTGTCTGTCTAATCATTTATTGGTTGCAGTTAGAACAACCTTAGATAAACGAAGACCAACTTGGTAATATATTAACTTGGGTAAATGGAGCAGCGGCAGCAGCAGCAGAAGAAGAAGAAAAAGGAGGAGTAGGAGCTGGGAGGAGGAAGAGGGAGGAGGAGGGAGGAGGAGGAGAAAGAGAGAAGAGGAGGATGGAGGAGGGAGAGGGAGGAGGGGGAGGAAAAGAGGAAGAGGGTAGGAGGTGGAGGAGGGGAGAGGAGGAGGAGGAGGAGGAATATAACGCATATGCCTGTAGATTTAATAATGGCTGAGGTTGTTCCATGTCTTCTTAGAGTTGGCGACAGTGTAAAGAAATATAAAATCTTCAAACTTGATAGAGATAAGGTAACTATTATTTATTCATTCTTTAAGCAAAAAAAGATGAGTTACAATGTTATGCATTATGCATTATTTTTATGAAAACTTTGAAAATGCCTTACAGATTGTATCATTATTTATTATAACTCATATGCCGGTACATAACTATGGACAAAGAGTTTATAAATCTTTGAAAACGATGCCACAATATGACTATAAGTTATACAGAAAAGTTATGCCCCTTGAAATAACTTTTACAGAGTTAAGTCCCCTGAAATAGATGAAATTATAATGAAAAATGAAATAATTTTGGGTAAGCAGCCGATTTCATACTAAAAAAAATATGACAGTGGGCTGCGCTGGAATGAAAGGAAGACGTGTAAAAAATTTCATCTCAATGGGATGGGCCGTTCGCGAGCGCATTAGGGACATATAGACAGACAGACAGACGGACGGAGATCGCCTTTTATATATAAGATATACCCATCCATGTTGGGTTTTCCTCTTGTCCGCTTACTCGTTAGGCCTCCCTCCATATACATCTTTTCCAGACTCTACACGCCCAAAGTATTTCATTTCCCTCACTTTCGTTTGTCTTAATAACCACATTTCTTTGACAATGAATCCCTGTTGAACGGTTCAGTGTGTTCTCTATTTCGCCCATGCAGGAGGAGGAGAGGGAGGAGGAGGGAGGAGGAGGAGAGAGTAGGAGGAGGGAGGAGGCGGAGGGAGAAGGAAGAGGGAGGAGGAAGAGGGAGAAGGAGGAGGGAGAAGGAGGAGAAGGAGGGGGAGGAGGAGGGGAGGAGAGGAGGGAGGAGGAGGAATGTGAAGGGAGGAGGAGGGAGGAGGTAGAGGGAGGAGGAGGAGGGAGGCGGAGAGAGGAGGAGGGAGGAGGAGGAAGAGGGAGGAGGAGGAATGTGAAGGGAGGAGGGGGGAGGAGGTAGAGGGAGGAGGAGGGAGGAGGAGGGAGGAGGAGGGATAAGGAGGAGGAGGGAGGAGTAGGGTGGAGGAGGAGGCGAGGAGGAGGGAGGAGGAAGAAGGAGGAGGGAGAAGGAGGGAGGAGGAGAACGCAGGAGGAGAAGGGAGCAGGAGGAGGATAGGGAGGAGGAGGGAGAGGAGGAGGAGGGAGGAGGAGAGAGTAGGAGGAGGGAGGAGGCGGAGGGAGAAGGAAGAGGGAGGAGGAAGAGGGAGAAGGAGGAGGGAGAAGGAGGAGAAGGAAGAGGGAGGAGGAAGAGGGAGAAGGAGGAGGGAGAAGGAGGAGAAGGAGGGGGAGGAGGAGGAGGGAAGAGGAGGGAGGGGAGGAGGAGGAGGGAGGAGGAGGAATGTGAAGGGAGGAGGAGGGAGGAGGTAGAGGGAAGAGGAGGAGGGAGGGAGGCGGAGAGAGGAGGAGGAGGAGGAAAGAGGAGGAGGAGGAATGTGAAGGGAGGAGGGGGGAGGAGGTAG
>OY992876.1:339678258-339695758 GCA_963921405.1 Cepaea hortensis
TCTCTCGCTCTCTCCTCTCTCTCTCGCCCTCTCTCTCTTCCCCTCTCGCTCTCTCCCTCTCGCTCTCCCCTCTCTCGCTCTCTCTCCTCCTCTCTCACTCCCTCTCCCTCTCTCACTCCCTCTCGCGCTCTCTCTCTCTCTTGATCTCTCTCTCTCTTGCCCTCCCCCTTTCTCGCTCTCACCATCTCTCACTCTCCCTCTCTCCCTCTCTCTCTCTCTCCTCTCTCTCTTCCTCTCCCCCTCTCTCTCTCCTTTTCTCTCTATCTCTCTCTCCCTCTCTCTCTCCCTCTCTCTCCCTCTCTCTCTATCTCTCTCTCCCTCTCTCTCTTCCTCTCTCTCTGCCCCTCTCTCCCTCCCTTTCGCTCTCTCTCACTCTCTCTCCCTCTCTCTCCCCTTACATCTGGCTTCTCTGTGCATACCTTCTTCACGTGCATTGCCAGTGGTTGGATCTTACACAGCCCCAACAACTCGAGCACTGGGCGAAGGGCTCCTGAAGCGCGTTGTATGACAAGCAACCATACTGACTATTTCGTAGGGTACAGCATGCCCCATGTGGTATGTCGCAGGCACTTTTCCTCTCTCTATCTCTCTCTGTCTCTCTCTGCCTGTCTCTCTCTCGCTCTCCTCTCTCTCTCTCCCTCTCTTTCTTTCTCTCTCTCTCTCTCTCTCTCTCTCTCTCTCTCTCTCTCTCTCTCTCTCTCTTCTTGCATATACTGTGCATATGTCCACATACACTAGCATTTTGTCTGTTGAAGTGTGTCTATGCATGTACGCGTGTTCATGCACACCAGTCCACCCAGACCTTAAATAACACAATGGGGTCTTGGTCAATTTTACACGCCTCCTACCCCGCCCACTTCTTTCTATGTGCTCACTGAACCGTAACATCAAGCACCTTATACAACTACACCCGAGAGTTTCGTAGTCATTTCAGATCCGTACGTGAGGTGAGTAGGCAGTGTTTTTCTTTATTAACAGTTTTTCTATTAAACATTTTCTTCAACTAACATTCTTTTCAATTAACATTTTTCTCAATTCTCATTTTCTCTTCATTGCTTCTATTTTTCCATGCATTTGTTCCTCTCGTCCTGTCATCACCTTCTAATGTAGTCACAGGAGTTCTCCTTGACTGTATGTTGTGTTTGTGAATGTGTTTGTTTGCTGATGAAGGCTAACCGCCGCAACGTTCTGTATGTGTCGTAACTCTGTTATGTAAAGCTGCACCACTTTGTGTCATTTTATACTGTTTTTACTTTGTATGTCGACCGCAGTATAGAGTACCCACCAACCGCAGCTAGCTAGCTGGTTAGGTAATGATGGAGCAGACAATGTTTAGGGCAACTTTTCTAGACCCTTCCTAGTGCTATGGAGATGAGCAGTACTTTCCTATAGAGGGCTGCTCAGTCGCTCAGGGGGCTGCCGAATCCCACTGCTGCTCCGGTCAGTAGAAGACGACCATATGGCCTGAGCCGCCTGTGTGCAGATCTGCAACTACGGCTGCCAGCGTATCCACGCCAGGCGCTTCGCCACTCGCCCATCGCCACAGGGCTTGAAGGTGATATACGAAGTTGGATGAAAAATGATTTGCGCGATGAATTGGATTACAGAGAGGAAGAGTTGTGCAATTCGGCGACATCACTCTCTCGCCTGAGTCCATCTGAGTCCAGTGGCAAGAAAAGTAAAGACGACTGGAGACGAATACAGGTGCAATGGATGTCCAGGGCACTCTGCGTGCCTTGCCGTGCTCACTATGTTCCACAACGCTTTGCAGGTAAACGCCCGTTGAATCAACAATGATTTCTTCCGTGCAGTCGAGTCATGTCTTCACATGCTAGTTCACAGATTGGTTTCACACCAAATCGGCTACCCACGCCTGGTTTAGCCTGCCTGTCACTGCTGTTGCCCGGGGGTGGCCCCTGTCTCATGCTGACAGCTACTATGAGCCACAGGCGTGAGCTGGATGTCAGGCTCGGACCAGTGGGAGATGTGCCCTGAAAAGAGCGTGTTTAATATTTAGAACTCCAGGTGTGGACTTCCCATCCACGGAAACAATCTGTTCTTTCCCACATTAATTATAGTAAGAAAGTTTTAGTAGATTCTGATTCGTTGTGACTCCTAAGATGTTAGAAGAAAGGTATAAATCTAAGTGTGAGGGTGGGAAATAGATCGTCTCTTAGCATGCTGAGTCGGAGCATTTATATACTTCCCAGCTTCGATTCGTCGTCCTCTCAGTACGAAATCAAATGTGCACAAGATGGCGTAGGAGTAGCGCAATCTGTTTTATGGTTTTCCAAAAATCCCAACCGACCGAATACGCCAGGATAATCCTAAATTTCGGAATTTCACGCATATTATGATTGAAAACCAACGTGTAATATTCCGAGTTTTTCATGTTCACGGGAATCCGAGAATCATTTTAAGAGAACTCGTGTCTCACCAGAAAACAAAGAATGTTTAGATTTAGATTTCATCCTAACTGAGGCACACAGAATCTCCCCCCCCCCCCGCCTCCCCCACACACATACGCACGCACACACGCACGCACGCATGCACACCTATCTCAGGATCTCCATCCTCTCCTCCCCACGGGAGTTAGGGAGAACGTGGAAAACGTTTGGGCGACTGAAACCCGCGGGAATTCTGTTACAACATGGGACAATGAGGTCAATTTTGTGTGGTACTCGTATTCACTGGCACATGAATGGAGCATTATGGGTGACCATTTGATGTGAAGTTGAAAGCGTGAATAAAGACTAACTACCCATATAATACCAATTTGTTTATACAAATAAATGGCAAGCACCATATACCCAATAGCCTCAAGCGCGGAAAATTATATTTTCATGTGTTTATTATACGAGGGCGAGTCATAAGTAAATCACACAGTTCTGTGGGATGGAAGGTAAATGTATTTGGTGTTTTCTACAGGTATCATTAGGTGACAACAACATCGAACTTTATATTCACGTTCGTCAGGTGGCGCTAGGTGTCTCATTCGCGTGCGCAGCGCATAAACAAACTCACGACTGTACTTTCTGAGTGTACAACCAAAGAGCAACATGCTGTTGTGCGTTTGGTTTGTGTGTGTGTGGGGGCAAACTGACTGCCTGCAAAGGACATTCATAAGGACATGCTTCCTGTTTATGCTGACACATGTTTGTCCCGTAAAGCGGTGCATAGCTGGGTAAAAACGTTTTCTCAATGACGCTCTAAAATTGTTGATGAAATCCGATCTAGTCGTCCTGTTGAGATTGCAACAGAAGCATCGGTGCAGCGGGTGAAGGAGATGATTAGAGGTGACAGGCGAGTAACGATAGACTCTGTAGCATCTGCACTAGGGTGCTCACATGGTTCAGCATACAGCATAATGCATGATCGATTGAAATTTAAGAAAGTGTGCTCAAGGTAGGTCCCCATACAATTGAAGGAGGAACACAAAATGAACCCATTTTGCATGTCCTTGCATCATCTCTGTCGATACGAAGATGTTGGAGAAGACATGCTGAACAGGATTGTTACTGGGGACGAATCATGGGTGCATCACTGCCAGCCCGAATCAAAGCGTGCTTCAATGCAATGGAAACATCCTTCTTTGCCTTGTGTCCAAAAATTCAAGGTTACGCCATCAGCAGGGAAGGTTATGCTGACAGTGTTCTGGGATTGTCAAGGAGTGCTTTTAACCAATTTCAAGAAGAAAGGTGACAATATGAATTCTGAATCGTACTGTGAAGTTCTATTGATGCTTCATGATGCAATTCGAAGAAAACGTCCAGGACTGCTGACTAGAGGAGTGTTGCTGCTTCATGATAATGCCAGACCACATACGGCTAGATTAACTCCGGAGAAAATTAACCAACTAAGGTGGAAAGTTCTGGAACATCCACCTTACAGCCTCGACTTAGCTCCTAGCGATTTCCACCTTTTTGGTCTACTGAAAACCCACCTTGGCGGGAGACATTTCGGAAATGACCCCGAAGTTGAATGTGAAGTGAAAACGTGGTTAAGAAAACAGAGCACGCAGTTCTATGTAGCAGGTTTGAGAGGATTTATAAAACGATGGGATAAGTGCATCAATGTTGGTGGAAATTATGTTGAGAAATAAAGGGACAATATATGTATCCAAATAAACTCGTTTCATGTTGTCATTTTCTTCTTCTTTCGTTCGCTTGAAATATGTCTATAGCTGCAGTGCCGTCTCTTGTATGAATTGAACTGTCCTTTTCAGTTCACACAGCGGTCCATAGAGTTTATCTTCCACTGTCGTCTCTCTAGGCCAGAAGGTTTGCCTAGATATGTTATATTTTGGGCAGTCTTGGAGTATGTTCTCTGCTGTCTGCGACGCCAATCCACATGTACACATGGCTGTTTCACCAATCTTGAATTTTGTATACATGTGGTTGCGTAATCTATTGTGCCCTGTTCTGAGGCGCAGAATAATGACTTGTTCTGGTCTATCCATAACGTGGTAGTCATCTTGAGCAGGTTTTGGTGGCTTTCTGACTGATTTGATCATTCTTTTCTTTTGGTGGTATGTTACAGGCACATCAGGCTGTTCTTCTTTGGCTCCTTCCTTAGCCAATTGATCAGCTCTGTCGTTCCCGGGTACTCCACAGTGGGATGGTATCCACTGTATGGTGACCTTATGCTGACTGCTAAGTTCAGAAAGTAGTGTCCTTAGTACTGGCAATTTCCCAGACAGGAGCGCCTCGAGTACTGGTTTTGCATCTGTCAATAGCACCACAGGTTGTGTACCATTGCTGGTATTTAGCTGGTATGTTGTCATTATATTTAGTTATTGTTCTACAGCCATTTGTGACTTACTTATTGACTTCCCCGCCTTTCATTGACAGGCGGTACTCTTGAGCGGGACGGTAGACATCCTACCCACTCAGCCACGCACTTCCGACGGCTTCCTGCAGACGGCTGCTCAAAAATTTGGATGTGGTGTGCAATCTATCAACGGAAAAGAAGACGCCGTGGTGAAATGTCTGAAACAACTGCCCGGTGAATTATTTGTGGCAGACTTTGGGTTTGATCCGCTGACTGGATTAACATCTCACGGTGATGACCTTCTGCCGAGACCGTTCTCGGAACTTCTAAATGACACCGAGTATCTATCGGAGGTTGGCTTCTACAGTCGGGACTATATTGTTAGTATCACCGCTGAAGACGGTTACGTCCTGATCAATTCTCTGTTTGGGGTTATAGATTTATCTTCACAGGAACAGATTTTACAAGGATTAGCCCCATGGCTGCATTTGCCTAAACGTGTTAGCCAGTCTGTTGTAAACGAGTACACAGAAATATATGGGGATCTTGAAAATTCGCTCATTTCTTTGACCACTGATATAACCTTCCTGAAGTCAAGTTTAAGCTTTGTAGACGCCTATGCTAGACAACAAAGTTCTAAGCGGGCAAGTCCAGCGAAAAATGCATATCTTTTGTCCTTTGATCACAGTCCGAGATACGTGCCTAAACATTACATGCTGCATGCTCTAGACCTGGCCTATCTGTTTGACCTAAATATTAAAGAGTTTATAGAAAACGCTTACTACATCCACCTGGAAGATAAGTTTTACGAGGAGGACGTTCAGCTAAAAGGCGGCTACATTGACCTAGTTACAGCTTTCATAAAAACCGGGTGAGTACATATTTGATTAAACATACTTCTTCCTCTTCCTCTTTGGGTGTCAGATCCGAAGCATACACCGTGGACCATGACGATCCAGTTCTCTTTGTCATCACATATTTTGATGAAGTTGAGTTGAGCTGAGTAAAGAACCGACATCACAGCACTCAGGACATTCCCTCACGTGCTCCATCCTCATTTTAAACAGTCAGCGAAGAGTCTCAATACTGATTGTACCAGCTGCAGTCTGGTTATGTGTCCGCCTGGTCTTTCCTCGGAGTACTGAATATCGGGAATATGGGCCGACAAGTGTATGTCCAACCACTACTCAATCGCTGTCCCGTCTCCTGATGGAAGCAATGATTGCTGTTGTAACAGCTGCACCAACCAACGGCAAGTTTATTGCCTCACCTGTCCACGATGTTCTCAACATCTTTCCTGAACAAGCCACATATTTACTACCTCCAGTTACTTCCCAGTTTATTGCCTTCCCTGTCCACGATGTTCTCACCATCCTTCATTAACAAGCCACACATTTACTGCCTCCAGTTTTTTCTACGAGAAACTACAACAAATAAATGAATATCGATAACTGATTAGAGACATTAGATGTAGAAAGTCAACATTTCTTGGACATGTTATGAAAAGAAATGAATTGGAGAACATGGTGACACCTAGCAAGATCGAAGGGAAGAGACAAAGGGGAAGACCAAGAAGTAAATACCTGGATGGCTTGGCCACGTGGCATGGTCAAGACAGAAATACGGAGCCGATACACGATTCTGGACATCGGGTGAGATAGCAAAACATGACCGCCCACGCTTATCGGCATGGCACATTATGGATGGATGGTTTCTTCACAGTTTATTGTCTCCACTCAACAAGCCACACATTTAATGCCTCCAGTTTCTTCACAGTTTATTATAACCCCTCAACAAGCCATATATCTTCTCTTCTTTGCGTTCATCCGGAGTGATTTTTTCAGATGTGATTGCGGTGTGTCTGGTTAGGCACCCTCGGGTCGAAACCCTCAGGCCAACACATCCGACTTTTAGCGTGCATTTTTGACCAGGTTAGCAATCCTGGGAGACTCTCACTTTTGTGGTACCGTCCACATCTCAGCTGGTCTAGTTGGAACAGTCGAAGACTACACGGTCATCCCTCAAGTGAAGGCAGGGACAGTCCATAGCATTTTCCGCCATCCTGGGTGGCTTCCATAATTGCAGAGCCGGCACATAACGCTCTGGTGCTGGGTTTACCGAGGGAATCGTCACGTCCTGCTCATGGCTGTTTTAATTCCTCACTTCAATATATTGGGCATTTCGCTCGCCCTGGGCCGTTCCTGCACAAACCAGTCAGCTCTGCGGTTGGTTTCCACTAAGCGAGTTTTCGGACATGTGCTTGTCCCTGTACCCATCAGAGCTGTTCCAGGCACGGCGGACATTCGGAAAACTACCTAGTCAGAGCTGTTCCGAACAAGAGCGGCATTCGGAAACTAGGTGGTCAGAGCTGTTCCTAGCACGGGAGACATTCGGACGAGACATTTCACTCGGACGTAAATGCGTAGTGTCAATTTTTAGTTTGCCACCCGTAGGACGACACTTCCGACTTCCGGCGGGCATTTTTTAGTGAGGTTAGCCTTCCTCTGGTTTCGAGACACGTTAGACTGTTGTAATGTCACCCACATCTCAGCTGGTCAAGATAGAACGATCAACGATATCGTGGTCTGCCCTCAAGGGAAGGCAGGGGCAGACCATGGGCATTATCTCGCTATCCAAGGAGGCTTCCATAATTGCAGAGCCGGCACATATTGCTCTGAGACTGGGCTCACCCAAGGAGTTTCCACGTCCTGCTCATGGCTGCTTTAGTTCCTCACTTCCATGTGTTGGGCATCCCACTTGCCACTGATCGCTCAATCACACACCAGGAGCGGTCAGACTGCGAGTGACATCCACTCGGTAAGCTTTTGCTTGTGACTTCAGACCACGCAATAGGTTCGCTCGCCGTGCGTTCCATTTTGCGTTGATGAGACATTATTCCACTTTTGTCTACACTCTCTATGAGTTAGATACAGACAGTTTCCGTAACCCTTCGACTGGGGCACTTTTCTGACTTTTTTGTACTCGCTCACGAGGTAGGTCTAGTCGCTAGAGCTACGGAGTTCATGCTTTGTACGACGCTTTCCGCGCTGCGGAAAGAGACCGAGCCATATGTGATAAAACCCGGTGCAATGAAGTCGACCCTGCCGACTTTTAAGCGACTTTTTTTAAAGCGACATATTTACTGCCTCCAGTTTCTTCACCATTTATTGTCTCCCCTCAACAAGCCACATATTTACTGACGCCAGTGTCTTCACAGTTTATTGTCTCCGCTCAACAAGCCACACATATACTGAATACAGTTTTTTCACAGTTTATTGTCTCCCCTCAACAAGCCACATATTTACTGCCTCCAGTTTTTTCACAGTTTATTGTCTCCCCTCAACAAGCCACATATTTACTGCCTCCAGTTTTTTCACAGTTTATTGTCTCCCCTCAACAAGCCACATATTTACTGCCTCCAGTTTTTTCACAGTTTATTGTCTCCCCTCAACAAGCCACATATTTACTGCCTCCAGTTTCTTCACAGTTTATTGTTTTCCCTCAACAAGCCACATATTTACTGCCTCCAGTTTCTTCACAGTTTATTGTCTCCCCTCAACAAGCCACATATTTACTAACTCCAGTTTTTTCACAGTTTATTGTCTCCGCTCAACAAGCCACACATATACTGAATACAGTTTCTTCACAGTTTATTGTCTCCCCTCAACAAGCCACATATTTACTAACTCCAGTTTTTTCACAGTTTATTGTCTCCCCTCAACAAGCCACATATTTACTGCCTCCAGTTTCTTCACAGTTTATTGTCTCCCCTCAACAAGCCACATATTTACTGCCTCCAGTTTTTCACAGTTTATTGTCTCCCCTCAACAAGCCACATATTTACTGCCTCCAGTTTTTCACAGTTTATTGTCTCCCCTCAACATGCCACATATTCACTGCCTCCAGTTTTTCACAGTTTATTGTCTCCCCTCAACATGCCACATATTCACTGCCTCCAGTTTTTCACAGTTTATTGTCTCCCCTCAACATGCCACATATTCACTGCCTCCAGTTTCTTCACAGTTTATTGTTTTCCCTCAACATGCCACATATTCATTGCCTCCAGTTTCTTCACAGTTTATTGTTTTCCCTCAACATGCCACATATTCACTGCCTCCAGTTTCTTTACATATTATTGTCTCCCCTTTACATGGCACATATTCACTGCCTCCAGTTTCTTTACATATTATTGTCTCCCCTTTACATGGCACATATTCACTGCCTCCATTTTATTAGTCATTCCTAGGTAAGCTTTGCCGAATGGATAAGAGCGCTCGTTAGTAAACATCCCATGTGCTGATGCTGAGGTAGTGGGTTCAACCACTACAACTCTCAGTATATTGACTTCTCGTTCTTGACTTAGGGAAGACAATTACAAGTACATCTGAAGTCGGAGTGGGTTCGCCTGATGACGAGGGACACTGATAATAGGGAAAGCTAATCCACATGCAAAAACCAGTCTGGTGCACTAGAAGTTGAGGAGACTCTACTTCCTTCTTCTCTTTCTATGAGCACCAAAATATACTGTGTGTGTTTATTTATGTACTGTCTCGGTGGCCTCAAAGGCTTCCCCAATTTATTTTCTGTGTAATACTAGAAGTTGTAACAAGCGTGTGGACTACGCTTGAGTTCAAAGCAAGAGAGCGCAAAAAATTAATTAGACATTCAAACCTGAATGTCTGTGAAACCTGGAGTACAACGAAAGGAGACGAAGCCTTGTTACAAACCTTTGAGAACCAAGTTTTAAGACGCATCTTTAGACCCATTAGGGACACACAAAGTGGAGAGTGGAAAAGAAGAAGTAACAAAGACATTTATGATCTGTTAAAGTCCCCGCTAATCACTGGTATCGTGAAGGCTACTAGAATACAATGGCTGGGGCATATAGGAAGAATGGAAGATAATAGGGAAACAAAACTCGTTTACACTCAGGAAATAAATGACCGTAGACCCCGAGGTAGACCAAGAAGACGGTGGAGAGATAATACATGTACAGACCTACAGGCACTTGGAATCAACGACTGGCAAGAGAAGGTCAACCAGAGACGAAGGAGATGGATTGTATCTGCAGCATAGAACCTCAATGGCTCGGAACGGTGAAGAAGAAGAAGAAATATTACACGTTAACCGTTGGAATTTTTAAAACTGCTTTGTAACACTTTCAAGCTGATCTGTTAAGTGCCCAAGTTTCATACCCATATCTAAGTGGCACCTGGTCATCTTGACAGACAATATTTTGTTATCCTACATCCTTACGGTACCTGCAACTCTAGTACTCTTACTTGTGTTGTTCTGTCTGTTCCAGTCCATTCACATTTTAATGTGTTTAGTTTTTGTATATCAACATTTATTTGTCTTTTAATTTTTCTCATCAAATTTCCATGGCCCATCAGTCGTTAACCTTGATATCTCATCGGGAGGTCAGCTTGACCGTATGGATAAGAACTCTCGCTCCTAAACGTCCGGTGTGCTGATGCCGAGGTAGCGGGTTTAACCCCTACACTGATCTGTTGAGATAACATGTTGACGTCTCGTCCTTAACTTAGGGATGTACATTACAGAAGTCTGAATGGATTCGCCTGATGGCGAGGGCCACTGGTAATAGAGAAAGCTAATCCATATGTGCCGGTTTCCCTGGCCTTGGGGTTAAACTACTTTCTCCGTAATCCTGTTTATCCACGTGGGGTACCGCTGCGCGCGAGAATTGGAAGCGGTTCTCGCTGCGTTGGTAACTTACGGGATAAGTGAGCCGGCCCCTCAGAAATCAGTGGCAAACTACTGAGCGTAATCTTGCCAAGAAATCAACGACAGCGGTAAAATGCTGGTGTTGACAGCGATGTCCTGTAAAGGGTATGCGAAAAAAATCCGTATGTGGAATAAGAATGGGAAATGTTCAAATCAAGTATTCTAAACACTGAAAAAATAACACGTGGCAACATTTAAAAACTCACAATACGGATAAAGAAAATAATAAGTTGGTGGAACGCCGAAGTAAAGACACCTGTAAAAGACGAAAAGGAAAAGTATAAAAAGTAGGTGACAAGCAAATAGGAGCATGATTACATCGAAGATAGAATAGCAAGAAGACATGCGAATAGAATAATAAAGAGAGACAAACAAAATGATTTGAAGGAATATGGAGAAACCCTAAATAAAAACTTCTACAAACAGATTAGTGCAATGAGAACCAGAGCAGAGCCCTTTTACACAACTGAAATAATTAACAGTGAGAAAGAAGAACCAATAAGTGAACAAAAACAAACACTAAAATGAAGGAGGCAGTACTTCGAACACCTCCTCAATATTTCATGAGATGCAAAAGGAATCAAAGAAACTGACACATATGCCACCGAAGAACAAGAACCAGACATACCGAAAGAAGAAATTAGAGAAGCGATAAAATTAGCCCCACTGAATAAATTACCGAGGCAAGACGAAATGCCAGATGAACTAATTAAAGCAGCAAGAAAAGTAAGAACAGCATGACTACATAGGCTATTTAACCATATTTGGATATAACAACAGACATCACATATAATAACTATAAACAAAGAAGAAAGCACGATAAACATTCTTTATAAGAACACCCCTGAATCAAGTAAAGTGCTTCAAGTACCTAGGAAGTAATATATCATCAAATGGCAATTCAGCAGACGAGATCGAAAATAGATGCAATAAGGCAAACTAACTCACTGGACAAACAGCACCAAAACTAAAGAACAAACGTGTATCAATAGCCACTAAGAAAGCACTATACAAAACAATCTTCCTACCAACTCTATGCTACCAATGCCAAATCTGGACAATTACAGAAAAAGAGAAAAGAAAAAATCACAACAGTAATGAGATTCCTGAGAAGAATACTTAATGTTTCAAGAAGAGATAAGATAAGAAATGAAGAAATCAGGACTAAAGATGGGGTTATAGCAGCGCTACGTTTTATCGGAAAACAGCAGATTAATTGGTTTCGCCATATAACTAGATTACCAACTAAAAGTATACCTCAACAAGCAATGATGTACAGTGCCTTGGATCTCATGGGTGTTACTACATCTCATCTAGGTGTTGTTGAGTCTCTGATTACAGCGCTCATGCGTATAATTATTGTGTGTTATCTTGAATTTTCTATCAGCGCTGGATGCAGAATCCCTGACCTGTTTGCGACGGTGATGATGGTGCGTGCATATTCTATATCTGTTGCTGCTGTGATCACACTTCTGCATGGTGATGCTATAATCTTTTTCACTGTGGCAGGTTTCTAGTATTATTTTAAATGCTGTTTAACTCTATTACTCTGCACAGTTCAGATCAGCTGAACGTAGAACACTCAACGCATCGCGAATAACAGAATGCAGTTCAGTTTTCACTCTATATTGACTCGAAGCATTTAACAATTCACATTATCAGTTAGTTAGTTAGTTAGTTAGTAGACAGATAATAATCATTTCACATCGAACCGTTCAGTCCATAAGTGCTCGGATCCCTTCCTCAGCTAATCCAGCAGCGTGTAGCAGCTAACGACACCAGTTCTGTGTTGGTTTATCAATCTTCTTTGGCTTCCTGCGTAGTGTTCTTGTTTGGAGAACCCTCTTCTGATTTGCTGTTCTCGCAGTCTGACCATGGTTGTAGACTAGCAGTCATCACTTGGTTCTCGCACAAGTCTTACTTCTTGTAGAGCATTCAGAATGTCAGCCTGGTCCATGGCGCGTCCGCCCTCCACCTTAGCTTTACCTGCGAGCTTGTCAGCCCGATCATTTCCTTGTACTCCCGCATGTCCTGGCACGAAGATGAAACTAATCTTTGTCAGCCGAGACAGCTCCAGAGACAGCAACCACTCACTTCGGATCCACCCCATCTCTATCATCTTGAGCATGCTCATTGAGTCGCTAAGGAAACATGCCCTATTGAATGTCTGCGTCTCGAGCCATTTACTTAATGCAATGACTCCCATAGTCAGACTACTTGTGGTCTCAACAAAAGCACCAGAGTCCTCCTTCACAATTCTCCCTCCGGCCCGCGCCGTGAAGGTCCATGAGCTTCTCACATGTCGGACGACCGACCCATCGGTGTAGATGACAGCATCACCGTCTAAAGAATTCTCGAAAATCAACGCTTGTACTTCCGCCTCAACAGCAGCCGGATTTTCTTGTCTGCATTTTCTGTCTATTTGGATGCAAACTGAAAAGGACGTACAGAAATCTGTTGGCACTTATAACCACTCCTCGCCAGGTTCTAAGTCCTCCAGTGAACACACCTGTTGAAGAATGTCTTCGGCTTGACCCATCCACGGCCTTCCTCTTTTTAACCTGCTGCCCTTCGCCTTCCTAATTTCACTATGCTGTGGATGTTGTATGTTTGCGTTAACTCTGAGGTAGGCACGTGCTCTGCAAATTTGTAGTCTGTCTTCAATGGTTGGAAAATCAAGAAGGTAACGCATCGCCCTGCATGCTGTATCTCTTGTACATCCAAGAATAATTCGCATAGCTTCGTATTGTATCCTTTCTTTCCTTTCTATCTGCTTACGGCTGAAAGTCAGGATTGCCATCGCATACTCAAAAACAGATATGACCAGCCCTTCGTATAGGAGGCATAGATGGCGTTGCTCTCAGTTTGCTGACGCCATCATCCGTATCGCAGCCAAACCCCGCTTGGCTTTTGTTATCATCTGGTCTATGTGCTCATTATAAGCAAGGCTTCGATCAAAACGTATCCCCGGGTAATTCATTGCCTGCATTCTTTCCACAGTCTCTGAACACAGATTATCAGTTGGTGTTGGAGTGTTGACAATATGATTATTCACAGAGAACCATGTCACCGTTGCCTTTGTTGGGTTGACCATTGACCCAGCTTCAGCACACCATGTACTTATGCGATTGAGTTCGGTTTGCAGTTCCACAGCAACCTGCTCTCTATCTTTACCCTTACGATACACTAAACCATCGTCGGCATATGACAATGTCCTCCCCGGTCCAATGATCTGCTCGCTGATGATTCTCATTGTGTAGGCGTTGAACAGCACCGGAGATAATGGTGATCCCTGTGGTAGGCCAGGATATATTGTTGTTGATTCCGAAGTCCAACTGCCACATCTAAAAACTACTTTCCGTTGGAAGAGGGCTGCAGCGGTCCAACTAAGGAGTAACTGACTTATCTTGAGTTCAAGAAGCTGAAGCATTCGAAAATCCAATGGTACTCATTGAATACTGTTGTACGCGTCCTCAAGATCAATCGCTGCAGCAAAGGTTTCAATGCCTGAGTGGAAACCTTCATAAACATCATGGCAAAAACTGCTGCATTGGTCCAAGTTTCTCTTTTAGGACGGTACCCTCCCAGGGTAGGTGGGAAAATACCTTGCCTCTCTAGCTGGCTTGATATTTTTCTGGCAATTAACTTCTCCAGCAACTTGCCTATTGTATTCTGCATGGTTATAACTCGATATCCCTGAATTTTTTTGTAGTCTTTGCCAGGCTTCGGCAAGGGAATCAGATAGCTGTGTAACCACTCCTCCTTGATGTTAGCACTCCCTATACTGTTGTTGTACATGTCTGCTAGTTTCTCTAGCTCATTGTCGGTACACGTATTGATGTCGTCATATCTTATGCCATCTGGCCCTGGAGC
Organism: Cepaea hortensis; assembly: GCA_963921405.1. NCBI lineage: Eukaryota > Metazoa > Mollusca > Gastropoda > Stylommatophora > Helicidae > Cepaea > Cepaea hortensis. The sequence goes on from OY992876.1 coordinate 339,692,647, forward strand.
GCTGTTTTTTGATCGTCGAAGCACAGCCTTGATTTCTTTCACTGTCACTGTGTCTTCATCCGAAATGTTCTGGGCCTTACACCTGTCTGAGGTGACCTCCTTGGCAAGATTTCGGCCTCTCATGTCTGTCTGGTTGCTCTGCGCTAGATAGCGGTCGAAGAGGGCTTTGCCCTTGTTCTCGTCAGTCCTCTACCAGATGAGGTCAGCACCTTGGAAGTCAGAAATTCTCTTATTCTTGACTACCCCACTCATGCTTTTATGTAGCCGCCAGAACAATTTCAATGACTTGTCTGTGCTTACTCTTTGACATACCTCTGCCCATTTTTCACATTATTCACATTTTCACATTATTCACTATTCACATTATCAATTTCACAACATGTCTATTACTCTTCACAATGCTTAGATTTTACACAATAACTGTACATCTAACTAACATTGTAGGGGTTCATTATTTGGCTATTCTACGGGAACGAAAGAACCAGGTCCAACTCCGACTATGGTTTCACGCTGACTGATTGCCTAGAGGACACACTGTCCCCTCGCTTCCGGTTCGCCTTGCCGTCCTCGTGCCAGGCGTGAATCTGTGAACCGCCCCAGCTTCCCGCTGAATTGCGTGAAGCTCTATCATCTATCAGTTCACTATTCCATGACCTAATATAGAATCACGGCATACAAACCAGACGGAAGCAGAGGAAGAGGCCGGCCACATAAACGATGGATAAAGGGAATTAAAGAGACCATGGAAACCTCGATATATGAAGCCCATGCACGGGCACTCTCCTGCTGTTTATGCTTCACCTCGACACCCCAAGGTACTAGAGGAAGCTGATGAGATGGGATGAATCCATAGGAAAAAGCAGTTCAGTGCTCTATACGTAGTAGCACGTGTATGGACTACGCTTGAGTTCAAAGCGAACCCGCCCTCTCCCTCCCCCTTCCTACCGCCCCAAAACAAAATTACTTCTCGCATTTTTAAAGTTCTCCCCCTTGTGTTGTTTGTCCGTTAGGAATGATGATGAAAATTCACTTCATCCATTGGGATTGAAAGTATGTAACCATGAGTTCTAAGATAGCTGGTAAGGTCTATTTTGGCTCGAAATGTTCTATGACAATGTGGGCACATATTCCTTGACGTTCTAGGAGGATCTCCTGCAGTGGTTTTTCTGTGCAGCCTTTTTTCACAGCTCTTGCAATTCTATTTGCTTCACAAGTGACTGCACCCTTGCATAATGATATACGCCACGAATTTCGGTCTTTGGCAGCAGTCTCCAGTGTGTCGTGATGAATTCCAAAAGCTATTATTGAAATCTTCAGAGTGTCTTTAAAGCGTTTCCCCTGACCGCCTTGGGAGCGTTTACCACAACGCAGCTTGCCGTAAAAAAAAATCGTTTAGGGAGCCATGCGAGTTAAGTGATAGCCCAACGAATCCGACTCGTCATTAGTAAAGTGTGGATACTGGGCATGGACGCTCTTTCTAAAACTTCAGTGTCGAGGATCTTGTTTTGGCATTTTATCTTCAATAGCTTCCTAAGGCAGACTGTGTAGAAGTGGTTTAATTTCCTAGCATGTCGTTGGTAAACAGTCCAGGTTTCACAAGCATATAGCATTGTGGATAACACAACTGCTTTGCAGACTTTCAGCTTTGTTTACAGACTTATTCCATTTCTGTCCCACGCATTCTTGTACAGTCTGCCAAAGGCCACACTGGCCTTGGATATTCTTGCATTCACTTCGTCATCAATTGTGGCAGCTTGTGACACAGTGCTGCCAAGATAGGTGAATTTGTCCACAACACTTAGTCTATGACCATTCACCTTGATATTCGGCGCAGTCTGTGATTAAAACACCAGGAGCTGGTTGGTACATAACTACAGTCTTCTCCAGGTTGATATTGAGCCCAAAGTTGGCACCGACGTATGAGAAAGCTGAAACATTGTGTTGCATGTCTGATTCTGAGTTAGCATATAGAACACTATCATCAGCAAACATGAGCTCTCTGATGGTGTCGCTGGCAGTTTTGATTTTGGCTTTTAGCCTTCAGAGATTAGACAACTTTCCATCCATGCGGTAGTTGGTGTCTATTCCAACGTCATTATTTTCGAAGGCATTCGTCAGCATAGCTGAAAACATTAGGCTGAACAGTGTTGGTGCCAGTAAACGACGGGTAGAGGGAATTACAGAGATCATGGGTACCTATATGAAGCCCATAATCGGATACACTCCCACTGTTTATACTTCACCTCGACAATGCAAGGTACAAAAGGAATTTGATGAGATGGGATGAATCCATATGCAAAAATCACTCCAGTGCTCTAGATGTAGTAGCATGTGTTAGTTCAAAGCGAACCCACCCTCTCCATCCCCCTTCCTCCCGCTCCAAAACAAAATTACTCTCGCTTTCTGTTAGTTATCCCCTTGTGCTGTCTGTTTGTATGTCTGTCTGTATGTATCTGAGCGTTTCAATAGATAATTGTGTGTCTATCTCTCTGTCCGTTCCTTCGTCTGTTGCTTCATCCGTCTGTCGTTACATCCCTCCCTCCGTCTATCCCTTCTTCCGTCCGTCTATCTACCTTCCTACGAACCTTCCTCTCTCTCCTTCTCTCCCTCTCTCTCTCTCTCTCTCTCTCTCTCTCTCTCTCTCTCTCTCTCTCTCTCTACACACACACACACACACACACACACACACACACACACACACACATAGACAACCACCCACACACATACACATATAATAGATTAGGTTTAACTGACAGTAATCTTTGATTTCCTTTTAACATGTACACAGAAATCCCAACAAGAAATTAACCGAACAGGAAAATGTTGTATGGCGACCCTTTGATACGGAGAAGAAAAGTTATCTGAGCTTTTCCCTGCAACCATCAGTTAGAGAGGACATTTTAGGAGACAGACGCTTCATCTGGGAAACCTTAGTGACTCAATGGCTACAAGAAGAGCAGCAATCAGAAAGTAGAGAAGAGTTGTAGAGTGCTGAACGTATAACAAGACATAATGAATTAACAAACTTTTTGACATTAGAAGTTTGCATGTAAAGTATTAGCGTACAACAAGACGTAACGAATTAACTAACATTTTGACATTGGAAGTTGAC
>OY992876.1:339700758-339709992 GCA_963921405.1 Cepaea hortensis
GGGTTATTACTTTAGTTGTAATATGACACAGCCAGTCTGGTAGCTATCAGCGAACACGAAACTACCTCCCAACAGTTAAACAAAAATTGCAAAAACGACATGTCAGGTCGCGAGTCGTCTCATTATAACATGACTCCAACATTTGACCTCAACCTCATTTGGTTGGAAAGTCTCATGAAGGTCTACAACTTCGGTAATTAATACCATGCACAGCTGACGTCATCTTGATGTGTCACCAACATGGCAACTTGAGAATGGCTTATATACATGTTACACATTATTACCAATTTCAATTGTTTCCCTTGAAACAGTACAAAATCAATGGGGGATAATTTCAACATGCTGTCAAAGAAAATAAATTACATTAGAAAATCAATTTCTAAGCGTCATAGTTTGATGCTTATTGACAATAGCGAACTAAATGTCACTATTGAGAACAAGTTAATCAAGTTATGATTCTCAGATCGCATCTATCAAAATCCTTACATACACATTTGTATATGTAAAATTTCAGCTCACAAAGTTTATATAAATCGTAACTTCTTTGTGAGGATTTCACTATAGTCTGCTACTTTTCAGATAAATTTCACAAACACCGGAAATACACAGCTGGTGTGTAAAGTTGTAGATAACACAATGTTCTTCCGTCTGGATGTTATATAGTGGAACGGAGTATACAGTTTATATTCACAGCTGCCGGATTAACTCTTTCTTTCACAATATGGAATAAATGTGTTCTGTAGAATCCAGATGTCACAGTCTCTCTCGTACAGATTAAAATACGTCAGAACACTCTGATTCGCAGGTACTACAGATATTTGAATAGTTCAAGTGATTCTTGAAATCACGTAGCACTGTTAGTTACAATGTTTATAGTTATTTAAAATAATGTTACCTTTCGATCACATACAACACAAGTATTCATCACAAATATTCCTCTACTTAATAATATATATATATATATATATATATATATATATATATATATATATATATATATATATATATATATATATATATATATATATATATATATATAGTATATTTACATTGGGACGTTGTCCCTATCACACTTTATATACAGCGTTACTGAAATACATTTCATAATTCGCCGTGTTGCTGAGCGTTATATTACTCTGCAGATTTTTCATTCATCTGCTGTGGGCTTTTGGGTGTGTCGTAAGGACATCGGGTAAGAATGTCAGCCTTCTTATTATGAGTGTCAGAGATATGCCTGACTTCAAAACTGAAATATTGAAGTAATAGTGACCATCGTGCTACCCTGTGGTTGGTAGGATATCCAGCCGTGATGATTGTTAGCGGATTGTTGTCTGTATGGATAATTTTGTCACAGAGTTCACTGGGTGGAGAATTTGGTCGTGCTGTTGCAAAAGTACTGCCCCAATCGCTACGGAGTTCGTGTCCGTTCTTTATCTGAAAATAATATGAAAGTTTTGGTAGTTTAGGAATGGGGTTACTAGAAAAGTAGGATAATACTTTTTGTAAATGCAGGTCTTAGGCATTCGCTGTTTACAATTTTGTTAGTAGGTTAATGAAACATTCCACCAATGTGGCAAAATTTGGTATAACCTGTTTGTAATCGTTTAACAGACCTAGGATATTTTTACATTCTTTGTCGTATGAAGCGACAATTTAAGGATTCTTGACATGATGTTATCGTCAGTCATGACAAAGCCATTATAGATTTTATAATCCAAAAAAATTAAATTTCTTGGTAGGCTATGTCGACTTTAGATGGTTTGACTGTCAGTCCGTGTTGTCTGATACGGTCGAATGTCTGATGTAATGTTGTTACCTGTTCTGTCAGAAGAAGTCTTGTCATACGTACACCTTTCGCAGTCTTGTACCAGTTGTCTGCAACTGTCTGTCTCTGTCTGAGTCAGGTTAGGATGTGTCTTAATGTCATGCAGGTTGTTTGTCGTGTCAAGTGATGGGGTCGGTATTTCGTCGGTGTCGTCCTCGACTGTGTGGTCTACTATCGTTGTGCTTGCTGCTGTCTCGTCTTGATCTTCGTCTCTGTTGTAGTACGGTTTTAACATGTTGATGTGAAATATTTTATATTTGTCTTTCACAGCTATCTCATAGTCAACAGTCGAGATCTGTCTCAGTACTTTATATGGTCCTTGCCATGAGTCTGTCAAAAGATGTCTGTCGCTTGGCAAAAGAAGTAGTTCGTCCTGTCCAGGTGTCAGTGTTATTGTCCTATTTCCTCTGTTTGCATACTGTCTGTAAATAGCACCAGATTGTTTCAGTGCTTCTTTAGCTAACACACAAGATTTCATTATCCTATCACGCAATGATGTTACATTTTCATATGATGATACTGGTTTATGTACAGTTATACTTTCAGTTAACATAGAATGGTACATAGATAATGGGCCGCGTGGTTTGGCTCCATATACAAGTTCAAATGGTGAGAAACCTGTACTGGAATGGGGTACTTCGCGATATGCAAATAGTACGGCAGGTAAATAAGTATCCCAGTCTTCAGGGTGTTCCTGGGTAACTTTTGCTAACATATGCTTGAGATCCCCATTCATCTTTTCTATAATTCCCGTCGATATGAGGGTGGTATGGGCTGTTAAAGCACTGCTTTACCCCTAACATTCTAGTAAATGCTTGAGTGGCTGCAGCTATGAGCTGACCCACACGATCTGAGAGAATGGTGTCAGGAAACCCCACTCTAGAAAAAATATGGAAGAAAACTTCCATAACATCCTTGGCAGTTATGTTCTTAAGTGGAATTGCCTCAGGCCATCTACTGCAGAGGTCAATTATCGTTATTATGAACTTATTCGCTCTTGATGTTATGTGGTTAAGAGGACCTACAATATAAACAGAGATCTTTTCAAAAGGTCTACTTGCTAGATCTGTTATTTGTAGTTCAGCATGCGGGTGTTTACCCTTTTTAACAAGCTTCTGGCAGATGTCACAAGTTCTGCAATATTGCTTGGTATCACTGCAGAATTTAAGCCGGTAGAACTGAGTAAGTAATCTCGATCTAGTTTTCGAATAAACCATATGCCCTGCAAAGGGTATGTCATGTGCTAGATGTAATGCTTGTTGGCGGTGTTCGGTTGGTAACACCGTTTGCTCAGTGGTGCTGGTACCTTTGGTGTAGTACCTGTAAGGATACCACCTTTCAGTGCAAAATGCCATCTAGCATTTTTTGTTAGTCTTGGCTTTTGGCCTATGAGATTAAAATACTTGTGCAAAGATAAATCGGCCTTTTGGGCTGTTATGAAATTCTCCCTCATGGTTTTAGGAGGTAATATAACTGGGCTTAACATTTCCAAAGCCTCAGTCTGATCAATTTGATCTTGCACTTTGGAAGCAGATCTAGTTACTGCATTTACAATATCAACAACATGACATGGTGATGTTACATTCATATCAATACATTCATTTGATGCAGTTACTGAATTGGCAAACATACATTCATTCACAGGTGATAATACATTTTCAACAGCATGTTCAGTTGAAGATGATATGGTATTATCAACAATGCATTGGACAGACGAAGTTAAACTGTCATGTGGCATGTCAGTTATCTCAGGAAGGGTACCCACGATTATGTCGCAACATGGGTTGGATAATGCTGCGCATTTAACCTTTCCTGTGAGAAATGGGGTGTCAATATATGCCCAAGCTAGTGGGTATTTCTCGATGTTACCTGAGAAAGTTCTGCATGCAACATGTTTGCCTGTATAATCTGAAGGTAAAATAAAGTCTCTCTTCAAACCAATAAGAGTACATCCACTATCACGTAAAACGGTGGCAGATTTGCCATTTACAAATCCTTGGTGGATGTTAAGTTTACCTCTGGAGTTTATTACCAAATTGGCTTCTTCATTGGCAATAGGTATTGAGTGGCCGCGTGTTAATAGGCCATCTTCATGAAAACGATCACAGATGGTACATTTGTTAAGATGAAATACATCAATGGGCTGTGCTGAATTAACAGGATGATTTTCACATGTTTCTTCATCTGAGGAAAGGCTATCAAACATGGCTGCATTAGCCTTTCTAGTCATGTGTTTACCTTTACATGCATGACGCCAGTGGTCATATGCTTGGCAAGGGAAGCATTTGGTTAGTCGTTTATAGCTCTTTCTCTCCTTATCTTACTTATCTATATAGTTTTGCAAGTATGTAAGGTACCCAGGGTGTTTGTCACACATATCATTTTCGTTATGTGACAGATGGCAATATCTGCATTGGTAATACTTCTCAGCAGATTGCTTAAAGGGTTTCTTGTTACTATAGGGACCTGACTTCGTTCTGTCATAGGTAGCGGCTGCTACAAAGTCTGTGTCAATCAATCCACTAGTAAAACAATGTTTGTTGGCTGTGAAATAAGCCGAACCTCGTTTTTCTATATGTTGCACACTCTCGCACTCACATTCTTTCAGAAACTTAGAAAATGGTGGTGGTAGAGGTGAAATAATTTTATCTCTAAGAATGAGATCTTTCAACTTATCAAAGGTGTTTACTTTGGCTGATGAAAGCCATTTGCTAAATACATCCTGTACTACTGAGATGTAGTCAGAGAAAGTTTGCGTTGGTTTTGGAGCTAATTTGCTAAACTGTTCTCTCTAGCCTGCTTCATCTAACAGGAAATGGGACATAATTTTGGATTTAATATATTGATAATCTTTCCTAAGATCTTTGGAAATGGTCTAAATCACGTTGAGAGGTTCCCCAGAAAGACTTCTCATATATATAATATTCCATTCAGTCTCTGGGATCTGATAATGCTCCATTATCGTTTCAACGTTCTGGGTAAATGCTGCAATGCAGTCGCCCGTGGTAAAATTTTTGACGATCCCTTGGTACTTTTTGTACTGATTCTCTTTTTCTAGTCTTTCTGACTTTCGAGAATCTTTCTCTGCTGATGTTTCAGCTTCCAACTGTTTAATTTTCAGCTGCATTTCAAGTTCTTCCTTCTTCGTTCTTGCATTAATTTCCAGCTCTTATCTCTTGCTTTGGGCAGAGATCTCAGCTTTTCTTAATTCTGCATCTGTTTCTGCCTGTTTAATTTTGGCAGCTAACTCAGCCTGTTTTAAAGCAGCTTCTGCTTCTGCCTGTTTAGTTTTCGCTTCCCTTTCAGCAGCTCTATCTACACGTTGGATATACGCTGCATACTTTGCCTCATTCCATTTTGTCAACTCATCACCAGTTAGCTTTAATTTCAAACCAGATTCGATGAAATCATTCAATGTGAACATGATGAAGTATATCCACTACAGTGAATGTACACAAAAAAAGTTAATTATGTTGCTAGTAAATAATTTGTACAGTATTTATCTAATACAGCTTGTGTCTAAGCCTACACACAAAAGTATATGTGAAAAAAAGATAATACTTAAGTGACTTTGGAGCTCTGGAGTTTGATGGAGAACTGTACCAGAGAATGGCTGCCTGAACGTTACTACCCGGAAAAATGACCTTCACTTGCTAACGGTTTCGGATGACACAAAATCCTGTTGCTTTTGGAAGAAGAAAAAAATTAGGACATGTATGATTATGTGCTGTATGTGTTGTCAACGAAGTTTTGTAGGTTTGTGTGCTGTCAAGTATGTTTGTTAGTCGTACTGTCGTCCGTTCAACACATTCAACAACTTGCTTTCTATGTTACTTTCTTTCCAAAACTTTCCGCTTACACACCCGTTCAATCCTATTTTACAACTAAATCACAGATGGATGCTACGTTCACACTTATGGTTCAAATAATCTAACAAGGATGATGCATCCACGCTTACACTTTTGGTTCAAATAATCCACGAAGGACGATGCATCCACGTTCACACTTGTCAGAGCCTCGCTTTCAGCAATAACACAGGCTCGTAATCACCAACAAGTGTGATACAAACACGGTCACAGAATGACTTGACGTGACACGCTACAACTACAATTCAAACACTTTATTCACACATCTCACTCATCACAACCATTACATGCATCGTACAATTACAATGACGATGCAATAATACATTCAATAGATATATCAATACAATATACACAACTCACAAGTGCACAGTCTTCTATTATTCTCACAGGCGTTCTCTCTATTCGCGTTCATACACTCAAGTATACGAGCACCATTCATTCCGTCTGTCTTGTCCAACGCTCCCAAGCCGTCTGGCCGCTAACCAAAGTGAGTCTCGCTAGTCGGGGTTGCGTCCCTGCGTGGACTGCATGATCCACGCATTCACTGACTGGCTATTCCTGACACAGTGAGGTTAGTGTCGATCACCAGTGGACCCCTGGCCGTACTCGCCAGACGTCTTTGACGACGACGCGGTAGAACTAATGGAGAGATTATGACAAGGGTCAGGGGCTCTCTCTCTCTCTTTCTCTCTCTCTCTCTCGTCACTCTTCCTCTCTCTCTATCTCTCTCTCTCTTTTCTCTATTCTCTCTCTCACTATCTCTATCATTCTCTCTTTTTCTCTCCCTCTCTGGCTGTCTCTCTCTACCTCTATCTCTCTGTCACTCTCACTCTCTCTGTTCCTCTCTCTCTCTCTGTCTCTCTCTTGTTTCTCTCTCTCCCTATCTCTAACTCTCTCTCCCACTCTCTCTCTCACTCTCTCTGTCCCTATCTCTCTCACCCTTGCTCTCTCCCTTCTCTATGTCTCTCTCACCAGCTCTGTATGTCTCTCTCGCTCTTGTCTCTCCCTCCCTATCTCTTTCTCTCTCTCTACGTCTCTGTCTCTCTCACTCTCTCTCTCATTATATCTCTTCTCTCCTTCTATCTCTACCTCTCTAGCGCTCTCTCTCTCTCTCTATCTATGGCTCTCTTGCTCTATCCCGCCCTCTCTCTCTATCCCTTTCTATCACTCTCTGTCTCTCTCTCTCTCTATCTCTCTCTCTCTCTCTCCCTAGCTCTAGCTCTCTCTCTGCCGCTCTTTCTCTGTCCTTCTCTCGCCACTATCTCGGGTGATCTCTCTCTATCCCTATCTAGCTCTCTCTCTCTATGTCCTTCTCTCGCCATTCTCTCAGGTGATCTCTCTCTATCCCTCTCTAGATCTCTCTCTGTCTGTACTTGTCTCGCCACTCTCTCAGGTGATCTCTCTCTATCCCTCTCTAGCTTTCTCTCTGTCTTTGTCTCTCTCACTCTCTCTGTCTCTCTCTCGCCACTCTCTCATGCTCTCTCTCACTCTCTCTCCCTAGCTCTCTCTCTCTCTACCGCTCTCTCTATCTGTCCTTCTCTCGACACTCTCTCATGTGATCTCTCTCTAGCCCTCTCTATCTCTCTCTATCACTCTCTGTCTCTCTCTCACACACTCTCTCTCACTCTCTCTGTCCCTCCCTCGCCACTTTCTCAGGTGATCTCTCTCTATCCCTCTCTACCTCTCTCTGTCTTTCTCTGTCTCATTCTCTCTGTCCCTCTCTCTCCCTAGCTCTATCTCGCTCTGCCGTTCTCTCCCTCTCCCTCTCTTTCTCTCTCTATCACTCTCTGTCTCTCTCACACTCTCTCTCCCTAGCTCTATCACGCTCTATCCCTCTCTATCACTCTCTGTCTGTCTGTCTCCATTACATGCATCGTACAATTACAATGACGATGCAATAATACATTCAATAGATATATCAATACAATATACACAACCCACAAGTGCACAGTCTTCTATTATTCCCACAGGCGTTCTCTCTATTCGCGTTCATACACTCAAGTATACGAGCACCATTCATTCCGTCTGTCTTGTCCAACGCTCCCAAGCCGTCTGGCCGCTAACCACTGTGAGTCTCGCTAGTCGGAGTTGCGTCCCTGCGTGGACTGCATGATCCACGCATTCACTGACTGGCTATTCCTGACACAGTGAGGTTAGTGTCGATCACCAGTGGACCCCTGGCCGTACTCGCCAGGCGTCTTTGACGACGACGCGGTAGAACTAATGGGGAGATTATGACAGGGGTCAGGGGCTCTCTCTCTCTCTCTCTCTTTCTCTCTCTCTCTCTCTCTCGTCACTCTTCCTCTCTCTCTCGCGCTCTCTCTCTCTTTTCTCTATTCTCTCTCACTATCTCTATCATTCTCTCTTTTTCTCTCCCTCTCTGGCTGTCTCTCTCTACCTCTATCTCTCTGTCTCTCTCACTCTCTCTGTTCCTCTCTCTCTGTCTCTCTCTTGTTTCTCTCTCTCCCTATCTCTAACTCTCTCTCCCACTCTCTCTCTCACTCTCTCTGTCCCTATCTCTCTCACCCTTGCTCTCTCCCTTCTCTATGTCTCTCTCACCAGCTCTGTATGTCTCTCTCGCTCTTGTCTCTCCCTCCCTATCTCTTTCTCTCTCTCTACCTCTCTGTCTCTCTCACTCTCTCTCTCATTCTATCTCTTCTCTCCTTCTATCTCTACCTCTCTAGCGCGCTCTCTCTCTATCTATGGCTCTCTTGCTCTATCCCGCCCTCTCTCTCTATCCCTTTCTATCACTCTCTGTCTCTCTCTCTATCTCTCACTCTATCTCTCCCTAGCTCTAGCTCTCTCTCTGCCGCTCTTTCTCTGTCCTTCTCTCGCCACTATCTCGGGTGATCTCCCTCTATCCCTCTCTAGCTCTCTCTCTCTATGTCCTTCTCTCGCCATTCTCTCAGGTGATCTCTCTCTATCCCTCTCTAGCTTTCTCTCTGTCTTTGTCTCTCTCACTCTCTCTGTCTCTCTCTCGCCACTCTCTCATGCTCTCTCTCACTCTCTCTCTCCTAGCTCTCTCTCTCTCTACCGCTCTCTCTATCTGTCCTTCTCTCGACACTCTCTCATGTGATCTCTCTCTAGCCCTCTCTATCTCTCTCTATCACTCTCTGTCTCTCTCTCACACACTCTCTCTCACTCTCTCTGTCCCTCCCTCGCCACTTTCTCAGGTGATCTCTCTCTATCCCTCTCTACCTCTCTATGTCTTTCTCTGTCTCATTCTCTCTGTCCCTCTCTCTCCCTAGCTCTATCTCGCTCTGCCGTTCTCTCCCTCTCCCTCTCTTTCTCTCTCTATCACTCTCTGTCTCTCTCACACTCTCTCTCCCTCTCTCTCTCCCTAGCTCTATCACGCTCTATCCCTCTCTATCACTCTCTGTCTGTCTGTCTGTCTGTCTGTCTCTCTCTCTCTGTCCCACTCTCACCACTCTCTCATGTGAGCTCTCGCTCGATCCCTCTCTATCTCTCTCATTCTCTCTCTGCCCCTCTCTCACCACTCTCTCATGTTATCTCTCTCTATCCCTCTCTAGCTCTCTCTATCAC
>OY992876.1:339710192-339787277 GCA_963921405.1 Cepaea hortensis
AAGTTTGCAGTTATCTTTCTGAACGGCTGAACTTCTTGATAGACCACGACCTTAGCATGTGAATACATCAAGGTCAGACATGTCCAGACAATATTAAACTCAGTCAGGAGTCTTTGTCAGTAGATATCGTGTATATAACAGCCACCATTCGCCGGCTAGAAGTCCTGGTCTCAGTGATTACCGACCAGTTCACAATGTGCCAAGTCTCTAATGGTAAGATGGCTTTTTTGATAAATCTTTCACATTTTCGTTGTGTTTCTTCTAGTAGGCATACAGTTAACCTACCAATACTAGTATAATAAAGAGATATATGGTGCTAATCACATATAACTGGAGTAGGTGCTCTGCTGGCTGCAACACCAGTCAACACGTGCACATGGGTGATTCATCAAGCCTGCATACAGAAAGTAGGGTCCTTAGTACCGGCAATGTCCCACAAGGACCGCCTAGAGCACTGATTTTTGCATTTGCCAATAGCAACTAATGATACACCCAAGACACGAGTGTAATGACCCAGTAGGTCAAAAAAAAAGAGGTAATGGAAGAAACCAACGTGGAAACTAACCCACAAAATAGCGCAGAGGGGGAAAGAAATTCGTTCTGGTGCATGTGTGGTCGGCGAGTGCCGCAACTAGAGATTGTCTTCTTCTGTCAACTAGTTGTTTTATACACAGTCATTGGTGTATCACTATTCAATCTGTCTCGAGCCATCGTCAACGCAGTCGAGGGCAAGTTGTGGATCGCTCTTCTAAGCAGCTGTCTGGGTTACATGCTACCAAACTCTAAAATATGAGCTTCTACCTGACGTCACCGAGTAATGCTTCGCCGAACATGTTTCCCAAGAACACACCAGGTCACTATTTCGTCAAGTTACTGCAGACTATTGAGGTGAGTCAACATTTCGAAGTGGGTGTGGCAGAAATTCAATTCCCCAACAACTACTGCAATGTGCTAGAGAATGAAGTATGGCTAAGATACGTCCCACCAAACGGTAGAGTGATAAGAAAGGTGTGTCCCCCGGGCCTGTACAGTTCACCAGACGCGTTTATAGCTGCACTGAATTGCCTAATGAAAGATCGGAAGGTGGACGATCAGCTCTGTGTTCTATTCCATTTCAACAACGCATCAAAGAAAGTCATCGTGAAAATACTTGAACCCGGGGCCACTATTACATTTAGTGAGAAGTTGCAAGAGATACTAGATACAATTGAAGGTGAACGGGCGATAGACCTGAATAACGACCTGCAAAATGTCTACTTATACTGCGATCTCATTGCGGCGAGCCCAGTCGGAGACTTTAGAGAGAGCTAACCTTTTCACATTTGGTTAACACATTTTCTTACTTGGCCAAAATTTTTGCCATTTGGTTAACAAAGTGTTCCTACTTTTAATAAGTTTTTGTGAAATTTGGTCAAACTTTTCACATCTGGACAACAAAATTTCGCACTTTTCATAAGTTTGGGTGAAAGTTGGCCAAACTTTTCACGTTTGGTTGACAAATTTTCCTACTTTTCATATGTTTGAATGAGATTTTTATAAGTTTGGTTTGAAATTTGGCTAACCTTTTCACATTTGGTTAACAAATGTTCCTACTTTTCATAAGTTTGACTGAGATTTTTATAAGTTTGGTTTGAAATTTGGCTAACCTTTTCACATTTGGTTAACAAATTTTCTTACTTGGCCAAGATTTTTGCCATTTAGATAACAAATTTTCCTACTTTTCATAAATTTGATTGAAATGTGGCCAAATATTTTTTTCCTTTTGGGTAACATATTTTTCCTACATTTTGCAAAGTTTCCTACTTTTTATAATTTTGGTTGAGATATTTCAGACTATGGTCAACAGTTTTTCCTACTTTGGTTAACTCGTTTCCTTAGTTTTGTTGAAATATTTCTTGAATTTGTCACCAATATGTATCATTCTCTCATCACATGACAACTATATACACCGTAAACACTAAAAAAAAAAATTCAACAACCAAGACGTAATTATAATATATGCCTGTTTATTTTACAGTATTTCAGTACATTTTACAGTATTTCAGTACATTTTTCAAGAATAAATATGCATAATGTTACTATACGAAATGGATGATGTGATATGAGGAGGTATACATAGTATCATCACAACATTTTATTTTCACATACAGAGCTATACACATTGTATGTTGTTTCTGGATTTCTTCACACCATTGTCTCAGTAGGTTATTTTTTCGGTTGGTAGCCTGGTATGTACATGTCACTTAGCATGTAGTCATAAAACTGGTCTTCTGGTTGGTGGGCTGATATCTGAGTCTTGTAGATAACCGAGGCATCAGTCATCTGAGTGTCGGGCACATCATGTCTTCGGACAGTCTGCAGTATCGACGTACCGCCCCGTATTTCACCATTACTCTAGGTCTGATCTCTTCCGAAATCGAACATGTAATGTCAGCACTGAAGTCCCGGTCGTGAATGCGACCTTTGTGCCCATATCAGTGGTTAGAAGTATTTCCACTGTGTCGAAGGAGTAACGACTCAGTGGTATCTAGTGAGGTTTGTCGTAGGCGCGAAACACTAAGGTCGAGCGGTGATTCATGATAGGAACCGTCCTTAGTAGTGGGACCATGACATCTCCGACTGGGCTCGCCGCAATGAGATCGCAGTATACGTAGACATTTTGCAGGTCGTTATTCAGGTCTATCGCCCGTTCACCTTCAATTGTATCTAGTATCTCTTGCAACTTCTCACTAAATGTAATAGTGGCCCCGGGTTCAAGTATTTTCACGATGACTTTCTTTGATGCATTGTCGAAATGGAATAGAACACAGAGCTGATCGTCCACCTTCCGATCTTTCATTAGGCAATTCAGTGCAGCTATAAACGCGTCTGGTGAACTGTACAGGCCCGGGGGACACACCTTTCTTATCACTCTACCGTTTGGTGGGATGTATCTTAGCCATACTTCATTCTCTAGCACATTGCAGTAGTTGTTGGGGAATTGAATTTCTGCCAGACCCACTTCGAAATGTTGACTCACCTCAATAGTCTGCGGTAACTTGACGAAATAGTGACCTGGTGTGTTCTTGGGAAACATGTTCGGAGAAGCATTACTCGGTAATGTCAGGTAGAAGCTCATATTTTAGAGTGTGGTAGCATGTAACCCAGACAGCTGCTTAGAAGAGCGATCCACAACTTGCCCTCGACTGCGTTGACGATGACTCGAGAGAGATTGAATAATGATACACCATTGACTGTTTATATAACAACTAGTTGACAGAAGAAGACAATCTCTAGTTGCGGCACTCGCCGACCACATATGCACCAGAACGAATTTCTTTCCCCCTCTGCGCTATTTTGTGGGTTAGTTTCCACGTTGGTTTCTTCCATTACCTCTTTTTTTTTTTTGACCTACTGGGTCATTACACTCGTGTCTTGGGTGTATCATTAGTTGCTATTGGCAAATGCAAAAATCAGTGCTCTAGGCGGTCCTTGTGGGACATTGCCGGTACTAAGGACCCTACTTTCTGTATGCAGGCTTGATGAATCACCCATGTGCACGTGTTGATTGGTGTTGCAGCCAGCAGAGCCCCTACTCCAGTTATATGTGATTAGCACCATATATCTCTTTATTATACTAGTATTGGTAGGTTAACTGTATGCCTACTAGGAGAAACACAACGAAAATGTGAAAGATTTATTTTAAAAAAGCCATCTTACCATTAGAGACTTGGCACATTGTGAACTGGTCCGTGTTCACTGAGACCAGGACTTCTAGCCGGCGAATGGTGGCTGTTATATACACGATATTTGCTGACGAAGACTCCTGACTGAGTTTAATATTGTCTGGACATGTCTGACTTGATGTATTCACATGCTAAGGGCGTGGTGTATCACCACGATATAGGGTAGTATCCTTCTTATCAACGTGGTCTAGCTGTAACATTACAACTATACCTGGCTGTGACGTCATTTTTACCAGTTTTAGCTAGTTAGCATGTAGTCGCTAGCTTGACTGCAATATGTAAAAGAAATTCAGCCGTTCAGAAAGACAACTGCAAACTTGCCCAGGAAGCATGAATGGTGGGGCTGACTGTGATGGCCCTTAAATGCAATGCATTAAAGCTTGACTGCGATATGTAAAAGAAAATGAGAGACAGAGCGATCGAGAGAGGGGGTGAAAGAGAGAGCGAGAGAGAAAGAGACAGAGAGCCAGCGAGTGAGAGCGAGAGAAAGATCGTGATAAAGAGAGGGCGAGAGAGAGAGAATAGAGAGAGAGAGAGAGAAAAGGGGAGAGCAATAGAGAGAGAAGAAGAGAAAGAGCGAAAAATGGGGAGAGAGCAGGAGAGAGAGAGAGAAAGAGACAGAGAGAAAGAGAGAGGCAGAGAGAGAGAGTTGGAGAGGGACAGAGAGAGATCACATGAGAGAGTGGCGAGCGAGGGACAGAGAGAGAGTGAGAGAGAGACAGAGAGAGCTAGAGAGAGCTAGAGAGGGATAGAGAGATCACATGTGAGAGTGGCGAGAGAGGGACAGAGAGAGAGAGAGAGAGAGTGAGAGAGAGAGCTAGAGCTAGGGAGAGAGTGAGAGAGAGACAGGGAGTGATAGAGAGGGATAGAGAGGATGGGATAGAGCGAGAGAGCCATAGATAGAAAGAGAGAGAGAGCTAGAGAGGTAGAGATAGAAGGAGAGAAGGAGATAGAATGAGAGAGAGAGGGACAGAGAGAGTGAGAGAAACAGAGAGGGAGATAGAGAAAGAGATAGGGAGGGAGAGACAAGAGCGAGAGAGGCATACAGAGCTGGTGAGAGAGACAGAGAGGAGGGAGAGAGATAGGGACAGAGAGAGTGAGAGAGAGTGGGAGAGAGATAGGGAGAGAAAGAAAGAGAGAGACAGAGAGAGAGGGATAGAGAGAGTGAGAGAGACAGAGAGGTAGAGGGAGAGAGAGACAGCCAGAGAGGGAGAGAAAAAGAGAGAATGATAGAGATAGTGAGAGAGAGAATAGAGAAAAGAGAGAGAGAACGAGAGAGAGAGGAAGAGTGACGAGAGAAAGAGAGAGAGCCTCTGACCCCCATTCATACGCCGGCCCGCCCATAGGCCACCCCGAGGAATTACACTGTAACCCTGAGCCTTATACAGCACCAATGGAATGATGATAGTTTTTATTCCCGACCCAGTACATATAAAGAAAGAAGACACCCCCCCCCCCCCAAAAAAAAAAAGAGGAGGAAGAGCACTGTACCTTAATAGCATCACTAGTATGATGATAGTTTTTTTTTTTTTAAGCCCCACCCCGCTACAATCAATAATACCAGCAAATATAAAAATTTTTAAAGATATAAAATTTATCACACAAAAAGGGAAGTGCAAAAGTACGTTCGAATATTTATTCATGGGTTGCATCCCTTGGCATATCAAAGGTCACTTGCGGTCCGCTTTGGCTCCGCTTTCTATGCGGAGCTATACCCTACGTATAGTAAAAATGACGCCATCAGATGGATCCGAATCCATATTTAATAACTCCATTACCTCCTGACATACTACGCACCACCACTATTACAAGTTCTACTATTACTACTTTAACTACTACTACTAATACTACTACAACTATGACTACAACTACTACTGCTTCTGCTGCTGCTGCTGCTACTACTACTACTACTACTACTACTACTACTACTACTACTACTACTACTACTACTACTACTACTACTACTACTACTACTACTACTACTACTACTACTACTACTACGACAACCGACACCAATATTACTACTACTACTACGACCACGACCACCACCACGACCACCACGTCGACGACGACCACCACCACCACAACTACTACTACTTCTGCTGCTGCTACTACTACTACTACTACTACTACTACTACTACTACTACTACTACTACTACTACTACTACTACTAGTAGTAGTAGTAGTTATAGTAGTACTACTACTTGTTGTACTACAACTACAACAACCACCACAACAACAACAACAATTACTACTACTACTATACTACTACCACTACCACTACTACTATTACTACTACTACTACTACTACTACTACTACTACTACTACTACTACTACTACTACTACTACTACTACTACTACTACTACTACTAATATTACTACTACTACTACTACTACTACTACTACTACTACTACTACTACTACCACCATTCTTTGTTGCCTCATATGGCATATATGGTAGATTATCATTATGATGTACCATGCCGGTAGGCGTGGGCGGCCATGTCTCGCCATCTCACTCGATCACTAGAGTCGTGGATCAGCTTAGTGTCTCAACCATACCACGTGGCCAGACCATACAGGTATTTACTTCTCTATCTTTCCCTTGTTCTCTTTCCCTCGATCTTGCCAGTTGTCACCAAGTTCTCCAATTTATTTCTTCTCATAACATGCCCCAAAATATTGAATGTTTACGCCTTATTTCTCTAATCAATTTACGATCTCGAGGATGCGTACAACAGAGTTCATTATGATATTCTGATGACCGCAGTGATAGAGAAGGGAGTCAATCCCTGGTTGGTGAACTGGATAGCAGCCGTCCTGCATTCTCGTCGGGTTGCTTTCCGTCTGGGTGCATGGACCTCCGAGCCACATATTGTAACCCCTGGACTGCCACAGAGATCTGCAATCTCACCGGTGCTCTTTAACGTGTATACGAGCAAGATCGCAAACCTATAAGCACCAGGGGTTGGAAGAATACTAACATTTGCAGATGATATTCTGCCATATAGGCAGGGGAGAGATAGGGAGCAAACATTCCAGGAGCTACAGGCGACAGTAGACAAAGTGATTGACTGGTGCACTGAAATGAGTGCTGTCATCTACCCTGAAAAAGCGGCTGTTTTGTGGTGCTCTTTACAGGATTGTGAGAGCTGATGTCCCAAGCCTCGTGATAGATGATAGAAGCGTCAACAGAGAGAACAAACTGAAGTATCTGGGAATCACATTTGACATGAGCCTGTCCTTCAAGGGCCATGTGGAGACGGTTGTGACAAAGTCTCAAAATGGACTCAATGCACTTAAACTATGGCTGCAATGGACACAGAGCTGAAAATGCTTTTCACACTATACCAGCACTTCATCTCCTCAGTGACTGATTATGGACTAGGACTGCTCACTGTCTCAGAGAGTCAGCTGGTGAAATTAGAGCGCATACAGTACGAAACTATGCTGCTCATTCTGGGATGCACCAGAGACACCCCAATAGTGTGTATGCGGTCTGCCGACTGTTGCTGGTAGACTCAATGTGATGCAGGCGATGACATACCTCAGAATAGCTGCAGACACAGATCACCTGTTGTATGAGGCGCTGGACGTAGTTAAGGGTCAGCGACTGATAAGAGGGAAATCATGGATGGCTCAGGCAGAGGATACGATCAGACAGGTGTGCCCCTTGGAGAACATTAGGCGTGGAGAGGAGTGGGTCAGAGTGCCAGCGAAGCAGTCAGACTTGTGCAGAGTTATAATCACATTAAGCCGGGGGTGCAGGGAGTGGCCAGCATGGGCCACGGAAGTGGATATCCATCAACTAACTCAGGATACTGCTCGCTCGGGTTAGGTGATTATCTATACAGATTGGTCGGTGTTGAGAGGTAGGAAAAGTGCCTGGGGGTTCTTAGCAAAAGCTAATGGTCGACGTTTGGTGCAGGAGAGGCTGGCATATGATACCACAAAATCTAGCTTAAGAATGGAGGTGGAGGCGGCCAGTGCAGCCTTCCACTGGATGGAGAATACGATACACACACACATCGTGATTGTAACTGACTCAGAAATCATGCTGAGGAGGGTGAGGACAGGCAAGCTTCGGGCAGAGTGGCTTGCTTCGCTTCGGAGGACACGGGTGACAAGCCGGTGTGCTGGGGAATGAACAGGCCGACAGATTGGCTGGCACGGCAAAACTTGGTGGAGTATTGATGCATGACAATGCAGACGTGGTTGCGGCCTTGTGGGAGCACATGTACACCTCAGAGGAGCAAATGGATCACCATGATCTGGCAAGAATGAGACAGCGAGGTGTACCGAGGGGATCTGGCCGACGCTCGACGCTCAGAGGAAAGGCGAGACGAACATATAATCAGATTGCTACTAGTACTATTGGTGTTGGAACTCTTCGCTGGCTGCTGGGGATGGGGACAGAGCGCTTACGGGAAAGCCCTGAATGCTGTGATGTCGGTTCCTAAGTCAATCAATCAATCAATCAATCACTTAATCAATCAATCAATCAATCAATCAATTTACGATTTTAATTTGTTTCTTGCAGGACTTGGTCATTGGTTTTGCTGTCTGCCCATGGTAGTCTTTGCATTTTCCGTAGAAACCACATTTACAGAGCCATCAGATGTTTGTCTGCTTGTCTGCTCATTGTCAACGCTACATTCAAAAGTACAGGTTCTATGTGCATGCACCTCAACACTCTTTTTCTCGTTGCAATTTACATCTTTTTAATTGTCAGTA
This sequence comes from Cepaea hortensis, assembly GCA_963921405.1. Lineage (NCBI taxonomy): Eukaryota > Metazoa > Mollusca > Gastropoda > Stylommatophora > Helicidae > Cepaea > Cepaea hortensis. The sequence goes on from OY992876.1 coordinate 339,718,654, forward strand.
CATTTTTCAACTTGCAATAGGCTATCTTCGCCATGACAATTCTTGTTGTAATTTCTTCAAGGCATCTAACATCAGATGTTATGACTGTTAAGAGATAACTGTACGGATTCACTAGTTTAAGAATATTCCCATTTACTTGTATATTACATTGTGGTATTTCCTTATTCCTAGCGACAATCATAATCTGTGTCTTCTTACAATGTAATTCTTACCCTATTTGTTAACTGTGTGCAAGAACCACATCTACTAAATGCTGCAAATCCTGCTCATTGACTGCAGTCAATTCTGTATCAACAGCATATCGAATATTATTGATGTTTCTCCCCCATGTGACGAGATGCTTCGGCAGCCCCAGAATTGTTCCTATCATTCTTCAAACAAAGGACATATTAAAAAAGGAACTATAATAAAATAAAACGATACTTTTTAGTATATCCATTACAAGACATTGCAGTCAGCATCAGCATTTTCAGCTGCTAGGCAATATGACGCTCAGTACTTTGCCATTGCTTTCTGAGCGACCGGCTTAATACCCCGTAAGTTACCTCTACCGATTCTCGCGCAGGTTACATTACTCACGAGAATATACGGGACTACGGAGAAAGGCGTTAACCCTTAGACCAGGGAGACCGGCTGTAGTACTACCACCTCTACTACTACTACTAGCACCACCACCACCACCACCACCACCACCACCACCACCACAACCACAACCACAACCACCACCAATATTCCTGACCGGTGAAAACGATACTGACCACGTAAAAAAAATCGGACGCCACAATCGCACGTAGACCGTAGATCAAAACACCGTCTGGTTTCTACGTCTGAGGAATTTCCAATTTGAATTCCCGATCAAACGCCGACAACCCAGACTTAACACCTTTCGTCCAGACAGAGGCAGTCAGCATGCAAAATATCAACAATGCTCGCACTTAGAGATAGGACGTTCAGCTGGACAGATGTGTGATCTTAAGACGGAAATAGAATGCAAGCCTAACACCTCGTCGCAGCGCAGGAGATAAAGCTAGATAATTCCCTGGAAAGCGAGGATGCAACAGCAGATTGGAAGGTAAGTATAACGTAACTTACATTGCATAACCGAAGCATGTTTCAAGACGCATGGAGAAGAGTAAATCATAACTGACTGACATATGAAAACACAGTCCATAAGGCAAAGAGAGGAGGGGTTAAAAGAATTCTGGACTTAATACGCCTCGGTATCCCGCCCAACGTGGAAAAGGGGAGGAGTTAACAGGAGCAGGGAATAAGTAATTATCCCACATGAACAGGGTAGTAAAGAATTGAAAATCACGTCTGGGGCGAAAAATCTATTTAAACGACGGCACAAACTTCAGATGCTTGCACAATAGATATTCCAAGGATACCTTATGGGGAACATCTTGTTCCATCCGACTAAAAGACTAAGTCCAGTGACATAGTTTTCTATGCTATAAACTCAGGTAATACCAACATATTATTTTGATCAGGCGTCTGCTGTTTGAGGTTTGTGTTAATTTTCTGTTTCGCATTTTACTCTCCCAAACTTCAAGCTTGTAGATTTTCTTTGTACTTATTGTAGCAGCTCTGACCTTTGCTGTTTCACCGTGAACTTTAATTTCTGCTTCTTCTTACATTCGCTACTTTGTTTCTTGATTTATTTTGTATGTCATAATTTGGGGAAATTCAACATTATACAAGCCACGTGAGAGTGTGGCCTAGTCACATACAGGATATATTCGTCCTACAAACACATTGGGGAGACTGACTACTAGGTGAAACTTCTTAAAGTAAACAGTCTAGTGAGAGCGTCCAAATTAACGTTGATTATTGGACCCACATTTAGAATGCCTACCAAGATTGGTGTGAATCCACTTGGAGGGAGAAATATCACCAGTTCAATTTGACTGCGAGATGATGTCTGCATGAGGACAGACAGAGGACCTAGGACTTATTTTTCCAGACAGGTGTAGGGAACGCTTTTAATGTTCGACAAGAATGTGCGACTAAGCCCTTCCGATAAGACAGTATGAGAGAGAGAGAGAGAGAGAGAGAGAGAGAGAGAGAGAGAGAGAGAGAGAGAGAGAGAGAGAGAGAGAGAGAGAGAGAAAGAGTTAAAATTAGATGAGAAACACTCATCTATATATGGTTATGTGAACACACATTTATGCTCTAAACAAGATATGTTTTACATGTTTGAACTAGAGATATTATATAGAATTGGAGATGAATGTATGTGTTATGAATTATGTTTATGTAACGTGCATATATATATATATATATATATATATATATATATATATATATATATATATATATATATATATATATATATATATATATATATATATATATATATATATATATATATATATATAATGAGATGTGTAGACTTAGATACAACCCCTCTCCCTTCGTTTCATTCCAGCCCTCTTAGGTGCCATTGGTAGTCAACGATCCACTCACACAAAGGAGTGACTGCTCCTTGGGAAAAGACCAGTTTGGAATTTTTCCATCTGACAGTGCAGCGCGTTTTACCGGGAAGCATGATATAGATGTCACTTCAATTGAGTTATAAATTCATTATGTCAACGGGACGCAGAGGTGTTTCCAAGGCACCAGGGCCGGGTTATATACTGGCCAAGACCTATTGACGCGTCCTCGCCGAGCGTCCTGGGCAACAGGTCCCTTCGGGGTCCTGGCTGAAGTCAATAGGATCGCCGATTCCTCCGAAGTCGGAGAGTGTCTGCCTGTATGGCGAGGAACCACCAGTCTGCACACCAATAAGCCAGACATGGGACAACGGATACTCACGCAAATCTCAGGTCCTGTATGACATCACACTGATGTTGGACAACAGGATGCCTTCATCCGACATACAGGACTTTGCGTTGGAGCTCAAGCCAATGAACACAAGCAAGCAAGCATTATGTCAACCATCATCATATTATCACCAGGAATAAGAAATAAACAAGTTTTGTATTTTAAAATCAGTTCGTCCATATAGAGTAGAACTATATGTGAATGTGTGTGTAGCTTAAGTGAGTGCACACATTCGTAAAACAGTTTGGAGGATCAAAAATATATCATTCAAGGGGGAGACACGTATGGAGGTACCTTGCCTATGCAGCTTTATTGACCAAGCTTATCCTGCATATCTTCATTCTTCTTTCTCACTCCTGGGGGATACCAAGAGCAGATGCATCTATCTTTCCAACGGGTGACTTTTCGGCTGTTTTCTTGAGTATCTAGGGACTGTGACTTTAATAAGTATAACATACATTTGTCCCGAGTTTTCTCTCTGGGATCTGGGGTAGTAATTAGTCACTTCTGACAAAGTTAAGGGATCTCAAACAGCTCCCAGAACTACACAACAGTAGGAGAAATAATAACTTTTGACTGAGTAGTTGCCCACCCGGGATTTACTTTAGTTAACATTTGACAACCCCAATGATAATACCTTACATATCTTTTATAATTATGAAAAATATTTTCACTGTACAAGGAAAAATTATATGGAGACATTACACATCCCTGTCTCACACCTCTCTTAATAGTCTGATATTGACCTGCTTCATTATCATTTCTTATGGCAGCTTGTCGTTTCCAATACATGTTTTTACAAGTCTGAGGTCTTACCTATCAATTTGTAGATCTTCAACCATCTTTATCATGTTGACATTTCTTACTCTATCGAAAGCCTTTTTATAGTCAATAAAGCACATATGTAGATCTTTATTTACTTCTATCGAACGTTCAATTACTTTTCTCAGCCAATACACAGCATTTACTGTAGCCTTGCCTTCTACAAACCCACATTGTCCTTCTTCTCTTTCAGGTTGACTTTTCTTCTTAACTTTTTGCTTGATAATTCTTAACAAAATCTTAGTGATGTGACTCATTATACTAATTGTTCGATGTTTGTCACATTCCAAGGCTCCTAATGTCTTTGGGATTGCCAGGCATTTGTAGTACCTTTGGTAAGGATTACTGTCACGCTTGTTTCAATGCACATCTCTCACTGGACCAAGCTTGATATCCAGCTCACGCCTGTGGCACCAAGTAGCTGTCAGCATTCGACAGCAGTCACCCCCCGGGCAACAGCTGTGACAGGCTGGCTAAACCATTAGTGGGTAGTCGATTTGGTGTCAAACCAATCGGTGAAACATGATATGCCTACCCAGCATGTGAAGACAGGACTCGGCAGTGCGCGCGGAAGAAATCATTGTTGAGTCAATGGACAAGACAGCGTATACATGCAAAGCGTTGTGGAACGTAATGAGCACGGCAAGGCACGTATAGCGCCCTGTTCATCTACTGCACCTGTATTCGTCTCCAGTCATCTTGACTTGTCTTGCCACTGGACACAGATGGACTCAGGCGAGAGAGTGAGGTCGACGAATTGCACAACTCTTCCTCACTTTAATCCAATTCATCGCGCAAGTCATTCTTCATCCAACTTCATATATCACCTTCAAGCCCTGTGGCGATGGGCGAGCAGCGAAGCGGTAGTCGCAGACCTGCACACAGGTGGCTCAGGCCATATGGTCGTCTTCTACTGACTGGAGCAGCAGTTGGATTCGGCAGCCCCCTGAGCGACTGAGCAGCCCTCTATAGGAAAGCACTGCTCACCTCCATAGCATGAGGAAGGAAAAGAGGCTAGAAAAGGTTCCCTAAACATTGCCTGCTCCATCATTACCTGACCAGCTAGCCGCGGTTGGTGGGTACCCATACCTCGGTCGACATACAAACAAAGTAAAAACAGGTAAAGCTAAAAGAGCAAACCATATTCCCATGACAATCGGAACTTGGAATGTACGCACTATACTTAATAGAGACGGCGCGTCGGGCCCAGAGAGACGAACAGCATTGATTGGGAGAGAGCTGGGCAGGTACAACATCGACATTGCAGCCTTGAGCGAGACACGACTTGAAGAAGAAGGCCAAATCTGTGAAATAGGTGCCGGCTACACATTCTTCTGGAGTAGAAGGAAAAGCGAGGAAAGACGCCAATCTGGTGTGTGATTTGCCATTAAGTTGGCCCTGGTTGACAAACTAGCTGCATTTCTGAAGGCTATAAATGACAGGCTTATGACATCAAGTTACCCCTGCTGAAAGGAAAGAAGCATGCAACCATCGTGAGTGTCTACGCATGAAACATAACCAATGAAGATGACGTTAAAACCAAGTTCTATGAGGACCTGCACAACGTATTAACATCTGTTCCCAAAAGGAGACAAACGTATACTCCTTGGGGACTGCAATGCTAGAGTAGGCAAGGACACCGCCTCTTGGAGTGGCATCACTGAAAAGTACGGAGTCGGAAATTGTAACAGCAATGGACTCCACCTCCTTCAGACCTGTGCCGAACGCGATCTTATGTTCACCAACACAATTTTCCGTCTTCCCACGAGAAATAGGACATCGTGGATGCACCCTCGCTCGAAACACTTTCATCTCATTGACTATGTCATCGTCAGGAGGAGTGATAGACAAGACGTTCGGGTGACAAGATCCATGTGTGGTGCCGACTGTTGGACAGACTATCGTCTCATTATCTCGAAAATAAACATACACATCAAACCACCATGGCGTCCTCAAGGGGTAAACATGCAAAATAAAAATTTTAAAAATCAAACAAGATGCGGAAACAGAGTGGAGAGCCCTAAAGGACATAATTTACAACACTGCTATGGAAATGCTGATGTTTGCTTATGATTGTGTTCTGTATGCTGGCTCGGAGGCAGACGTGCAACACATTGTTTCATCTTTCTCATGTGCCTGTACCAACTTTGGGTTCAGTGTCAGCTTGGAGAGGACTATGGTTGTGTGCCAGTCGGCTCCAGGGAATGGTCATACCGTGCCGGGTGTCAGGGTGTGTGGTCGTAGACTAAATATTGTGGATAGGTTCACCTATCTTGCCAGCACTGTGTCACAAGCTGCCACGGTTGATGACGGGGTGAATGCGGGAATCTCCGGGGCCAGCGCGGCCTTTGGCGGACTGTACAGGAGTGTGTGGGACGGAGACGGAGTGGGCCTGCAGGCAGAGCTGGTCTACAGGGCAGTTGTATTGTCCGCGCTGTTGTGTGCTTGTGAGGCCTGGGCTGTTTGTCAGCGGCGCGCTGGGAGGTTAAACTACTTCCACACAGTCTGTCTTAGGAGGCTATTGGAGATTAAATGGCAAGACAAGATCCCAGACACTGAAGGTTTGGAAGGAGCGTCCATGCACAGTGTCCATACTCTGCTAATGGGGAATCAGATTCCCTGGGCTGGTCACTTGGCTCGTATGCCAGATCACAGGCTTCCTGGGCGAATTTTTTGCGGCGAGCTGCGTTGTGGTGGACGCTCCTAGGTTGATCAGGGGAAGCGCTTTAAAGACACTCTGAGAATCTCACTGAGGGTTTTTGGAGTTCATCTTGACACATAGGAGACTGCTGCCAGGGACCGAAATTAGCGGCGTGCATCGTTGCGCGGGGGTGCGGTCGCACGTGGGGCAAGCTGGGCTGCAGGCGCTGTGTGGGGGGGGGGGGGAGGGGGAGCTGGACATAGGGGCCACTGCCGGGGATCCTCCTCCTGGGGTGTCGGGCATTCTTTGCCCACATAGTCAAAGGGCATTTCCGCCAAATTAGGCTTTATCGGCCATCTTGGAGCTCAAGGCTCCATACTTGCAACACGCACTGGATGAAATGAATGGTCATGATCATTCTTGATGGACAAACAACGGTAGTTTTACTTTTGTATTGTTTTTCAATGTTTATGCAGTCTTTCTCAAGCCATGCTGCTTTTGCATCTTTACATGATGTTCTGACTTTTCTGTGAATTTCTTCATATTTGGCAGGTTTATTTTTGTTGTGTCTTATTGTTTCCATTAGTTGTAAAATTTCTTCAGTCATTCATTTCTTACGAGCCACTTTATTTAATTTGGGAATAGTTGTTTCTGCAGCCACTCTGACTGAATTCTTCAATATTTCGCATTGATCATCCACATCTTAAAAGATGATCTCTAGATCAGACAATATATCAGATCTGTTCTTTAATTCTATGTTAAAATTGTCTTGTATTTTCTTGTCACTTTTCAATGTACACAAATCATATTTAGTGTTTCCTGTTGTATACATGACTTTCTTTAAATTTACCCTCAATTTTCCTGTAATCAATAATCTGTGATCACTGTAACAGTCAGAATTGGGAACTGTTTTTGCTATTGTTAATGCATTTCGAAATCTTCTGCTAATCAGGATGTTATCAATCTGGTTTCTAACCTTGCTTTCAGAACTCTTCCATGCCCATAATCATCTAGGATGTTGTTTAAACCAGGTGTTTCCTACAATCATTTCCTGCTCTTTTGCCTAGTTTACAAATCTGTATACTCTCTCGTTTTGCTCTCTCAAACGATGGTTGCCTACTGTGCACCTATCGCCTTGATTTCCTACTTTTGCATTGAAGTCACGCATTATGATATTTATTTCTGAATTTTTAAATTTCTTCAAAGCAGACTCCATGTCATTATAAAATTCCTCTATACTATCTTCACTGAATTCTCTTGTTGGGGCATATATTTGAATGACTTTTATGTTAAAAGGTCTGCCGATTAATTTTATTAATAGAACCCCGTCTGTCACAGCCCAATATCCTTTAACAGATTTAGATGTTTGCCGACCCAAGGTAATTGCTACACCTCTTTGCCGTTCTTCTCCCCCAGAATAAATAATCTTAACATCCTCCCCTGTCTTAATTCCTGCCCCTTTCCATCTCGTCTCACACATTCCTAGTATATTAATCTTCTCTCTTTCCGTTTCTTGCTTGATGTTATCTAATTTTCCGTCGTCGCTTAACGTCCGAATATTCTATGTTTCTAATTTCAGTATCTCTGTCCTTTACTTGTGATGATCTGTAATAAGCCGAACGATGATAAACTAGGCAACTTTAAAGAAGGTAGTTTGCCGCTGCTTTCTTTCCTGGCAGTGACCATACTGGCCGATGACTGTAGCATTTGTCCCGTTAAAGAGATCGTATGCTTACCATCGTGAAACTTGAGACCATAACCAACAACTTTCGGTCGGCTGCCTTCAAAATTTCATCCACCACCTGCCTTCCGTGTTTTCTTGTGAACAGCTTCCGAAAACGAATACGAAATAACAGCACATCCTCCCTAGAAAAACACAAAAAGATCGTCCTTTGAAGAAAACGCCGTTACGTCGTCGCCATCTTACTGGAATTTGAAATTGATAAAATAAAAGATAAACATTATTTTCAGGAGGGTTTTTGGAGTTCATCTTGACACATAGGAGACTGCTGCCAGGGACCGAAATTAGCGGCGTGCATCGTTGCGCGGGGGTGCGGTCGCACGTGGGGCAAGCTGGGCTGCAGGCGCTGTGTGTGTGGGGGGTGGGGGGGGGGGGGCTGGACATAGGGGCCACTGCCGGGGATCCTCCACCTGGGGTGTCGGGCATTCTTTGCCCACATAGTCAAAGGGCATTTCCGCCAAATTAGGCTTTATCGGCCCTAGAAAAACACAAAAAGATCGTCCTTTGAAGAAAACGCCGTTACGTCGTCGCCATCTTACTGGAATTTGAAATTGATAAAATAAAAGATAACCATTATTTTCAGGAAAGTCTCCTACCGGTTAGTTAGTCTTTCCTCTTGAGCCTAAGGCGGCACATAGGGCAGAAGTCCTGTCTCTCCATGCTTGGCGGTTCGCTGCTACCTGTTGTAGATCTTGGATATTTACTTGGCCATTGAATGAGCCTTCTCTAATGATGGTTCTACGCAGGGTCTCTCTTGGTCTTCCCCGTTTTCTTTTCCCTACGGGTGACCATATGAGGGCTTGGTAGGGGAGTCTTGTCTTGTCCATTCTGAGTACATGGCCGATGTAGTTCCAACGGCGTCTTCTTATGAAATTGGATACTGCATCTTGCTTAGTCTCTTGTCTTATTTGCTTATTGGTTCTGAAGTCTGTCCAGTGGATGTTTAGAAGTCTTCTAAGATATTTGTTCTCAAAATTATCTAATTTTTTATCTAAAGCTACCGTTGATTTCCAACTTTCACATCCATACGTTAGCACTGGAATCACACGAGAGTTGAAGATTTTAAGTTTTGTGTGTTTGCTGAGTGTCTTTGACTTCCAGATGTTTGACAGTTTATTGAAGGCACCAGATGCGAGTGCGATTCTAGATGATATTTCTGGTGGTGAGTCCCCTGTAGATGTCATTTTGCTTCCTAGGTATGTAAAGCTGTTGATTTTTTCAAGAACGTAGCTGTTCAATTTGGTGTCATCTGAACTGTTGGTAAGATCAATAGTCTTTGTTTTTGTGCTGTTAATTTGGAGACCAATTTGCCCTGAAACATTTTGGAGGTGGTTTATTTTCTCTTGGGCATCCGGGTGTGTTGAACTCAAAAGCACTATATCGTCGGCTAAGTCCAGGTCTTCTAGAATTTTTTCAACCCAATGGATACTCATATTTGTGTTGTTTGTGCATTTGCGCATGACCCAATCGATATCTATTCCAAAGAGCATCGGTGATAAGACACAACCCTGTTTCACTCCTGTTTCGACAGAGAACCAGTCAGAGTTGCCTGTTTCTGTTCTTACGCAGCAACGTGTCTCTTTGTAGAAAGATTTTATGACGTTGGTATATTTGGTATGAAAACCATAGATGTTAAGTAGATTCCAAAGTGATGGACGGTGGATACTGTCGAAGGCTTTTTGAAAGTCGACAAAGTTGGTGATTAATTTCGACTGGAATTCTACGGAGTCTTCAATGATTATTCTGAGGATGAAAATGTGGTCTATGCATGACCGTTTTGGTCTGAAGCCTGCTTGTTCTTCTCTGAGCCTTTCATCTATAGCCTTTTTCAATCTCTCAAGTAACATGCTACAAAAAAGTTTTCCTGGTACTGACAATAGAGTGATACCACGCCAATTATTGCAATCAGACATATCGCCCTTTTTAGGCAGTTTGAAAATTACACCATCTTTCCACTGTTGTGGTGGGGATTCGCTTTGCCAGATTTCATTGATCAGCTGTAACAAACGTTGTAAGGTGTTCTCATCTGCTGCTTTGAGCATTTCTCCTGAGATGTCATCTTCACCAACAGCTTTGTTGTTCTTCAATTTTTTGATTGCTGCTTTAGTCTCTTCCATGGTGAATGACTCGCAGGAGGCATCTAGTGGGGGCATAGTAATTTCTCCATCCAGGTTTGGAACAGTGTCAGGCTGCGGTCTATTTAATATTTCTTTGAAATGTTCTGCCCATCGTTGCTTTTGAAGGTCATCGGATAACAATTGATTGCCTTGTTTGTCTTTGATGGGTATATTTGGTGTAGGTGAGTGATTGCATAGTTGCTTCATGATATGGAATACGGCTCTGTTGTTTCCAGTTCTGGCAGCTGCTTCGGCGTCGGAGGCCAGGCTGTGAATAAAGTTCTGTTTGTCTTTTCGTGCGCTTGATTTCACCTCTTTATCCAACATAGAGTATTTTTTGTTATATATTGTATTTTTTAAAATATATATTATACCGGTATCCTACCGGTACCCATAGGAAACGCAAAGAATAGTAACACTGTAAACTACCCTAACAATGGTAAACTACTGAACGTAACCTAGCCAAGTAATCATTATCATCATCATCTGCCAAGCAGGTAAGCGTGGGTGGTCATGTTTCGCCATCTTACACGACCACCAGAGATTTGGATCAACTCAGTGTTCTTGTCTCGGCCATGCCATGTGGTCAAGCCATCCAGATAGTTACTTATCTCATCTGCCTTCCCCTTGTTCTTTTCCATTTCACCTCAATCTTTCCAGTCGTCACAAAGTTCTCTAGTTTATTTCTTCCCATAACGTGCGCAAAAAATAAATTGACTGTCTACGTCTAATTTCTCTAATTAGTTTGCTGTTTTCCTTTGCCTCTTGTAAGACTTGTTAATTTGTTTTTCCGTGTCCATGGTATACTTTGCAGTTTCCTCAGAAATCATAACAGCCAAAAAATGCTGGGGTTGAGTGCGAAGCCCTGTAAAGGACATGCAACGTGCCCCGTATGTTGTAAGAGACGACTAAGTAGAGCTGGTGTGAAACTGATTCCCTCATTCGGTAGAAAACGTCAGCTGCGAAAACCAACCAATCACGAGGAAGTATATAAAGGACATGGCATGGGTTGATTACGAGCCGATGCTCTTCTCGGAGTTGTAAGGCGCAAGAAGAGAAGAGGAGATTGGTGCATGAAGGTGTACAACTACTACGACGACGACGACGACGACGATGATGATGATGATGATGATGATGATGATGATGATGATGATGATGATGATGATGATGATGATGATGATGAAGACTAACAAGAAAATGAATTTTTGTAGCTCGCTTTTTTCGGCCGCCTCCCTGGTCTAGAGGTAACACAACTTTCTTCGTAATCTCGTATACTCTCGTAAGTAACGTGACGACGGCGAGAATCGGTAGCAGTACTAACCGCGTCGGTAACTTAGGGGTATGTGAGCAGGTCGCACAGAAAGCAATGGCAAACTACTGAGCGTAATCTTGCCAAGAAATCAACAATCAGCTGAAAGATGCTGATGTTGACAGCGATGTCATGTAAAGGATATGAAAACAATTTATTAAAGCTTTTTTCGAGCTTTTTCATCACCGGACTCATTTTTGCTTGTGGACCAGCTTTCCCTATTACCAGTGTCCCTCGCCATCAGGCGAACCCACCCCGACTTCTTTAGTTCTTGTAATTTACGTCCACACGCCAAGGGCGTGAAGCCAACGTTGAAGACCAATTGAGCGGCGTAGAACCCCCACCCCTTCCCTTCCCTCCCCTCCACCACCACCACCTCTTCACCTGCCTATCAGGGTACCGGAAGTTTAAGAGCGGCCGCTCTAAACCTTTCGAGCACCGTCTTCCAAGATGATGATGATGATGATGACGTGATGATGATGATGATGATGATGATGATGATGATGATGGTGATGATGATGATGATGATGATGATGATGATGATGATGATGATGATAAAGTTTCGAAAATTGTAGTAGTAATTATTTGTAACGTGAGTCCCAGCAAACAAATGTAACCTTCAACCCACGACTTATCATCTGTAATATTGACAAGCATGATTCAGCGTTATGGTTAGTTATTTGGCCCGGATTCTACACTTACGTACTTGAGTTACCATAAGATATAGCCAAAGCTAAATATGTGTGCCTGTGTATATCTATCTGTATGTTAGTACTACACATAACCACACAGAGAAAACAGATAAACTGTGACAGATTAATATAACCATTTGGTGACTCCTTACAAGGCACATTGTCCCGAGGACTGCCTGCCACTGTGCATACAGAACGCGGACTATTTCCACTTGTCATATCCCAGGCCTAGTCAGTTGGTTAGCATATTTGCTTGTGGTGCTAACAGATCTTTCCTAGTGAGTATAGTGTCCGGGGACTTAGAGCCTGAAATTGTATAGTATTGTATGTAAGTATTTGGCTATTTTCATAACAGCAGACGGAAGATGTATTACAACAATTAGTTTACAGGACGTCGCAATAACCCACAACATTTTTGACGGTTTGCGATTTACTAGGAAATTTTTACGTTCAGTAGTTTGCCATTGCTATCTGAACGACAGACACTCATACTATTGTATGGAAACCAATGCAAGGCAGTCTGCTTCCAAATCTCCTGCATCTGTGTTTCGAACGCGGTGTGAGGGATTACGAATTGCTTCCGTAACTCCCCGCCACAGAGCTAATTATGGAAAACATATTGAGCAATAAAGCGCTGTCAATTGCAACGAGAAAAAAGAGTTGACCTGCTATATAAAACCAATACCTCCTCCGATGTGTCTCCACCTTGCCGTGGTGGGGGAGCTTGCGTGTCCCATTGACCCCATGTGCTATGTCGATGGATGAAAACTACATATCGGACAGCTCATGAGATAGGGGCCAGACTAAGCGAGACACAACCTGCTGCTCTGCAGGTAGACTGAGGATAGCAGTCAAAAGTTTATGTCAGGCGCACGAAGGCAGAAGTTCTTGGTCCGGATACATACTCTAAGGCTCTCTGTCGAGGGTTGTGGCTGAACGCCTCTAAGCCACAAACCTTCGGAAGTGAGAGCCGGGCCGATAACCACGAACCGAAAAATGGAGGTGAGATTCTAAGCACGCTACATGCCCAGATCAGATACTTGTCCGAGGGCTCTCAGCTGGGGGATATTAGGGATCCCCGGATGAGACGGCCTGGCCGTTTCTGCTCACTTCTGCACGGAGGTAAGGTGCTGAGCCGGCAGCACATGTAGCCTACCTCGTGAGCGAGCACCAAAGGAAGAAAAGCGCCCCAGTTGCACGAAATGGTTACGAAAAATGTGTGTATCTGTCCTCACCACATAGAGTGTAGTCAAAGGTGGAAAAACGTCTCAACAACACGAAACGGACCGCTTGGCTAGCGAATCCATTGCGTGGTCCGAAGTCCGAAGCGAAAGCTTACCTAGTGGATGTCGTCCGCAGACTGTCCGTTCCTGGTTTGTGCTTGAGCGACCAGTGGCAAGCGAAATGCCCAATACATGGAAGTGAGGAATCAAAGCAGCCATGAACAGGACGTGGCAATTCCTCGGGTGAGCCCAGTCTCAGAGCAGTATGTGCCGGCTCTGCAATAATGGAAGCCGCCTTGGATAACAGGGAACGCCATGGTCTGCCCCTGCCTTCCCTTGAGGGTTGACCGTGATGTCTCTGACGTTCTATCTTGACCTGCTGAGATGTCGGCGACATCACAACAATAAGTATAACGTGCCTCGAAACCCGAGGAAGGCTAACCTCATTAAAAATGCCCGCCGAAGACGGAAGTGTCGTCCTACGGGTGGCAAAATAAAAATTGGCACTACGCATTTACGTCCGAGTGAAATGTCTCGTCCGAATGTCTCTCGTGCTAGGAACAGCTCTAACTACCTAGTTTCCAAATGCCGCTCTTGTTCGGAACAGCTATGACTAGGTAGTTTTCCGAATGTCCGCCGTGCCTGGAACAGCTCTGACAGGCACAACGACAAGCACATGTCCGAAATGAAAACTCGCTGAGTGGATACCGTCTGCAGACCTGTCTGGTTTGTGCGGCAAGGGCCCGGGGCGAACGAAATGCCCAATATATTGAAGTGAGGAATTAAAGCAGTCATGAGCAGCACGTGACGATTCCCTCGGTGAGCCCAGCACCAGGGCGCTATGTGTCGGCCCTGCAATTATGGAAGCCACCCTGGATGGCGGAAAATGCCATGGACTGTCCCTGCCTTCCTTTGAGGGATGACCGTTAAGTCTTCGACCTTTCCAACTTGGCCAGCTGGGTTGTGGACGGTACCGCAAAAGTGAGTCTCCCAGGAATGCTACCTGGTCAAAAAAGCACGCTAAAAGTCGGATGTGTTGACCTACGGGTTTCGGCCTAAGGGCGCATAACTTAGACACACCGCAATCACATCTTAAAAAAGATTCCGGATGAACGCAAAGAAGAAGAAACCAGTACTCTTATATGAATGTAAAATATGGGCAATGAGCAGAGAGGTTTAGAAATATGACAGTGATAATCTGCTTTCTGAGGAAGATCAAAGAATACCACTGACAGACAGAAGAAAAACCGATGCGAAAGTCCTACAAAAAACAAATGAAAATCGTAAACCGATTATAGAAATTAGACGTAGACAGTCATGTGGTTGTGTGGTTGTGATGTAGTTGTTGGGCATATTATAACGAGACATAAGTGAACTTAGTGACAACTGGCAAGATTAAAGGGAAAAGAACAAAGGGCGGACAGCGAGATATCTGGATGAATTGGCTACATGGCATGGTCGAGACAAAACGACAGAGCTGATCCACCACTCTGGTGATCGTGTGAGATGGTGAAACGGGAACGCCCTCGCGTAAAGGCTTAGCACATGATGATGATTATGATTGTCTTCACCTTCGAAAACATTAATGGATGCCTAAGGCCTAGAAAGTCTTATTCGCAATGCAGGTGTGTTAGCCTGATCATCATCATCATCATCATCATCATCATCTTCATCATCTTCATCATCAAAATCATCATCAAATCATCATCACATCATCATCATCATCATCATCATCATCATCATCATCATCATCATCATCATCATCATAATCATCATAATTCTCCTCCACATCATCATGATGATCTTGTGCCTTGCTGCCTGACGTAGGTGTTCATGCCTCTCCAAAGCTCTCGGTCCTTTGCGCTCTGGATCAACTCTGCTGATGATATTCCTCCATGCCACCATCTCAGGCCATCCAGCATCATTTCTCTTGATCTGCCTTTGTCTCTTTTCCTACTGAGCTTTCCAGTTTCATGATATTCTCCAGTACCTCTCTTTTCATCACGTGACCAAAGAATGCGGTCTGTATCTACCTGATATGTGCTTATTTTAATTTATTTTTGTTCTACGTGTCCTAACAGAACATAATATATCACCAGACTTTAAACAACCCAGCTGTCAATAAGAAGGGACAGTTGTGTGTGGTTTAATCTGATCTAACCATGCAGCTACATCGTCTCCTCTCCTCAACCCTGGTGGCTCTATCACTGTGTTGTATCAATGCCCAGACAACTGACCCGGAAGTGCACACTCCAGCTGGGACATTCCGCGGGAAAATCCTGACCTCACACAGCGGCCATGAGTACGCGTCTTACCGGGGAATCCCCTATGCCTTGCCACCAACGGGAGACAGAAGGTTTTCCTTGCCAGTCCGACACCCGGTGATTGAGGTAAGTTATTGAACTTAAGCTGTCTTTGAAGTATGTTGACTTATCTCGCTTGCCTGCCTGCCCACCCTCCCGGTGGTTATCTATTTGTCGGAGTGGGTTCGCCTGATGGCGAGGCACTGTAGAAATAGGGAAAGTTTATCGACACGCTAAAATCATTCCCGTTATCTAGAAGTTGTAGCATGTATGGACTATGCTTGAGTTAAAAACGAGCGTAAAAAAAAAAAAAAAGAAGTAGGGATCTCTATAATTTCTTGAGAACACGTAGATTATGAAATGAAATTAAGCATATTGACGTATATCATGATCGCCTATGAATATAGGCAGCTGGTTGCACTATTTTAACTTCATTATCTGTAAACGATGTCCCTCTATTTATGCTAGTATAATTGTGACATTTAATTTAATTTACAAATCTCGCTACAAATAAAACTTACGTACTATAATCATGCATTATAGTAACGATTTTATACTAATTCGGCGAAAACGGCAAGTATAACTAATCCACAATTAATTACAACACTGCAATTACAAGAAATAATGGGAAAATTTCCGCTGGAAAGCTTTTGTCAACATTCAAAACAAACTACAATGTGTCACGAGCTCTATAGCTTAGGTGACAAGAAATTACATAGTGAGGAAAGTGTAAGCAAAAGGGAAATACGTCTTGGAGTGTGAGGAATGTGAGATAGGTGAATCACTATAGGGAAGACAAAAGTGGGATGGGAACCGAGAAAATATGGTGGAGGGTGGGTGGGTGTACTGCACACACAGAAAAACCAAATGGCAGACAAGTTGAGGGATATGAGGAACAGATATTAAAGACAAAAACATTGAACAGTGTGGTCGTACTGGGAAAGAAACTCCAAATGACAAAAACAAAACTAGTTAAAGAGTATATTATGCTAATCTTGTGATTTACATTCAGGCACCGTGGTATGTTTTAGACACCTGTGTGCTTCAAGCTTCGAGAGTCCTGCACGAGCCACAATGCTTTTTAAGCCGAAATCTGCAAACGGTATGGCATGAAATGCATCGGCGAAATAGGCTGGTGCTTGGCCGAAATATTTGAACAACATCTTATGGATGTAAACAATGGATCCCATAAGCCGGTGTATACACATTTCAACAGTGTTGATCACTGTGGTATATCCGCTATCCATGTTATGGCATGGGTTTCATTCATGCACATTGCACGAAAGACATCTGTAAACTCTGGAAGACCATCTCGTTTGTAAGTTGGGTTCTCATTCCTCGTGAGGCCTCATTGTCCAACACAGTTCATTTACCACAATTTTATCTCTCTCTACCTGATCCCTCCACCTCTCATTTCCACGTCTCTGCTTGTGTACACTCCCCTTTCTTTGCAGTGTGTCCAACTCATTTGTGTCTCTCCTGTTGGAATTGGACCCTCACTCTAACTATTTCGGCGTAGATAACTTTCTACTCAATACACCACTTTCTGTTAGCTCATTTACCTCTACTCAGTACACCACTTCTTGCTAGCTCATTTACCAATCCCGCAGCACTCAGTTTGATGTTTGTGCTCTTGGAATCCGCCGTCTACAAGGCATTAGACAAGTGGCTTTTTTGTAGTTTAAAAAAATGTAGTTTTCTCATTTGTTTAGTGTATTCTAACAAAGGTTATCTCATCGCAACCTCCATTATGTCACTCCTTATTCTTCATCTGTCGTCCTTTATCCCGAACTGGTGCATGGGACCGCATCCAACTTATTCCAGGTTGTCCCATCCCATTACATCTCACGAGCCTCCTTCCCATATTCATATCCTTACAGCAAGGAATCCGTGTCGCAGATTTACTCACTTCATCTTGGGAAATTTCCATAATTGACACCTATGGATGAAATGGAATAGAAAGCACATGTAGTGGAGGATATGAAATACTATGAGATTAGCATACAGAGATTAGTCCATACACACGCTACTGCTTCTAATACACTGGACTGATGTGGCGATTCGTAATCCCGCATACCGTGGTTTCTCTACAGCGGCTTGAGTGCCGGTTGTTCAGAAAGCGATGGCAAACTACAGAACGTAAACTTGCTCAGGAATCACAAATAGCCCCACACACACACACACACACACACACACACACACACACACACACAAACCCGCCCACCCACCCACCCACCACCCACCCACACACACACACACACACACACACAATTCTGAGGTGAATGTTACGTTCGGTAAAAGATATGCAACTAACTGTTATTATTACCAGTGTCCCTCGCCATCAAGCTAACCCACTCTAATTTCAGAGGCACTAGTAAGTTACGTCCCCAAGTCAAGGAGGAAAAGTCAACAGGGACAATCCAACTGATCTGTGTAGGGGTTTAACCAGCTAACTCGCCATCTGCGTACGACAGTTTAAGAGCGATCGCTCTTATCCACTCTCCACGCCGACTCCAGATATCGCATGTTAATCTGCTATCATTTGACCCTTCAGCTGACACGAAAACCTGGCCACACCAATATTTCTACCAATACGGTACCGATAGCTGGCGTCTCTGCCTTCAGGTACAGTGCAATGCACAGTTTTGTAAATTCCTCGACCTACAGAATGGAGGCCGGTCTCCCTGGCCGAGGTGTTAGCAGCTTTCTACGTAACCCCGAATACTCTTGTGGTTGACGTGAGCGCACGAGAATTGGAAGCGGTTCTAGTCGCGCCAGTGACTTATGAGAGTATGGAGCCGGTCGCTCAGAAAGCAATAGCAAACTACTGAGCGTAATCTTGTCAAGAAATCAACAGTCAGCTGAAAGATGCTGATGTTGACAGCGATGTCCTGTAAAAGGATATACAAAACATTATTATTACTACAGAATGGAGAATTCAATTTCAGCCTCGGGCTATATCGAGGCAGATCGCTTTGCGTTGATTTCGGTGGTATGAGACGGTGATCTGTCAGAAAGTAATGGTAAGAGCTGACCTAACATTGCCAAATAAATCACAACACAGCCGAGAAAGGGTATGGTTGACTGCAACATCCTGTAGAGGAAATGGAAGTAACTTTAAAAAACCATACCGATAGCTTTATTTTTGACAATTGTAGAGCACTCCATGTTTCTCAATAAGATTGCCTTGGTCTTTTACTTCAACAGGGGATTTATGACGCCACAGAGTTTGGCCCAGTATGTGTACAACATGAAAACGGCACGGCTATAGGACAAGAAGATTGTCTGTTTGTAAATGTCTACACGCCTTTAAAATCCAAGGTTGGCCAAACATAGTCTTTTTCTCTTATTTCTAAACGAGGCATATATGCGAAACACACATAACAAAAGGTAACAAAAGGTGCAAAGGTTAACATGGTTGCCTTCCAAGCAGTCGATCCGGGTTCGTTTCCCGGCTGACGCACCAGGGGAGCTGCGTGGTCTCGAGGTATGGTGTCCGCCTCGAGTGCTGGAGGTCCTGGGTTCAAGCCTCGGTGAGGACCGGGATTCATTTCACGTGGACTTCTAGTAATAAAATATCCCCTGGTCTCTGGGTAGTGAGATCGGACGCCCGTGTGTATTGTTGCGCACGTAAAAAATTCCATGGCAGTTGGAAATCGAAAAAGAGTAGCCTAACGACGCTGCCCAGGCAGAATTTCGAGTTAAAAATCTACCCAAAGTGTTTCAGGATCCTCGCCGTTGCTACGGAGTTCGTGCACTGAGCTGAGTTTCTCCAGACTCAGGTTTGAGTTAGGAGGAGAACGGAGCACTTATGGGTTCATCCATTTGCCGTGATGTTGATCCATTGACTAAACTAAACACATAACAAGTCGCAAAGAGTGTCTGTTCATGCCACTGTATGACACATGTATGTAATTATGATTGTAGCATTTTTTGAATGTAAGACGTGCCTGCGGCCCAATTTGTGACCTTTTGCAAATACAGTTTGTTTTTTCATTCGTTATGTCACTCCACGACCAGGAAGTCCAGGCTGGGCAGTGGCTGACCTGCTAGCTCGCTGACCTACCAGCTCGGTGATCTTGTGTTCGAAACCCCTTTGATTTGGATGTGTAAAATTAATCACCGCTTTCCTGTAAACCCAATCTACAGTGAACACCAGAAACGTTCTGGAAAGTTAAGGAGGCCGACATTATTATGACCACATCAGCTATCGTGAGCTGAATAGTCATTTATACCCAAAACATCTAACGACTAAGACAAATATGGTTTACGCGTTTTTAAATTACTCATCTTTACCCAAGAGCTGACAACTTAACTGATTCAGTGCCGAAGGATTATATATTGCCACATGTGACCTCCCAATTTGACAGAAGGACGATATATCGCCGTACTTGGGTCATCGTGTTATTTGTTTCGGGAAATTTGCTTCATAATACTTCTTCATTTGGTTGTGCACCATGGTTGGTCAAAACGTCCTTTTTATAATGTAATTGTCACTGAATCAATTAACTATCCGAGATCGAATGAGAAATGATGTTATCCGATAGACAGTGTGATGAACACCTTGTGCCACATATATTGAAAGACAGAAGATCAAATGGTTTGGCCATCTCGTTAGAATGCCATACCATCAACTACCAGTACTGGCCCTACATAAAAAAGAAAAAGATCTGCATCGGGAGCTAAAGGACGTCTGAGAAGAAAATGGATTGATCAAAGACAGTGTAAAGTCACAAGGAATGAGTGGTGACTTTTCATTGACAGCTCTAAAAGAAAGGTATTTTTTTACACACTGGTAACACATATGACTCAATTCCAAATGTCCATTCTACTACAATGAAGGAGGAGTTTGCTACCATAAGCACAGTCCTGAAAAAAAATTTAAGTATTTAGAACATAACTGGATGGTTTGTGTAGATCTTAAAATGATGAACTTCTTGCTTGGATAGCAAACAGGATTCACCAATTTTCCATGCTTTATATGTTCGTGGGATAGCAGAGCAAAAGATACACACTGGACAAATAAATATTCGCTTTTGAGGGATGATCTTTAAAGTTGGAAAAGAAAATATCGTCAACAAGCCTGTGATTGATCGAAAAAAGTTCTACTTCCACCAATACATATAAAGCTTGGCTTGATGAAGCAGTTTGTAATTTATGCAGAAAGTTTTCGGAATTGAGCATAGAAAAACTTAAAGCTAGAATATTTGATGGATCTCAAATTAAAAAGTTAATAAACGATCCAAATTTGATTGATGCGATGAACATAACAGAGTCCACAGCCTGGTCATCATTTGTTTTAGCTAAGCAAAACTTTCTGGGTAACTTCAAAGCAGATACTTATTATGAATTAGCTGAAATCATGCTGTCGAGTTTTTGTAAACTTGGGTGCAACATGAGCATACAATTGCACTACCTCCACAACCATTTACATTTTTTGGGGGGAGAATCTTGGCGACTTTTAGTGAGGAGCAAGGTGAAAGAATTCACCGAGACATAAAAACAATGGAAGAGATACCAGGGACTTTGGGATGCCAACATGATGACAGATTACTGTTGGACTCTTAGTCAAGACTGTCCGGGCATATCTTATTCCAGGAAGTCCTCGAAAAGAAGCTTTTTGTGTGTTGACTACAGATAAAAAGTGTTAGTGATAAAGTTTTAATACACCGTAGTGTTTTTATATGAAGGTAATAAATGCGCGGCAATTACATATAATATGAATGCAGATTACAGACAAAATGCCACAGATGGCACCTAACTCTAGGCTTGTACATAATTTCCCTGCTAAGAAAGTCATTCTTAGTTATCTCAACTAGAGCTTATAGAAAAATATTCCGATTACATTTTTGGAATCAGCAACACGAAATTACGCAAGAACAGCTATACAATTTAAGGCACCAAAATGTGTGAAGACCAGTGTTATCTGTTGTGTATATTACATTCATATAGGAAAAAAAACATTATCAACCGAAAGATGTGAGTATAAGCAATGAATATTACAAACGAATGAACAAACGAACTTTATTTTCAAAAGGTTACAAACTGGGCACACAGGCCCGTCTTACATTCAGCCCTTCCAATCACTCATCATTCGTTCATCAATTGTGTATGTTACATTCACATAGGAAAACAAATTTGTCAGATAGATGTTGTAAACATAAACAATATATATTACCATGTTATGGCAAGTGACAGGCAAACACGTACACACGCACATTCATAAACACACACGCACACATACATACCTGCATACATACTTACATCATTTGCACAAACTCTCACAGTTATGTACACACTCAATAACATACAGATAAACACTCCCTCGCATACACTGCATGCATGCAAACATACACACAGACACAAACATATACACATACATACACGAATACACACACACATACAAACACATACGCACATATACACACTTGCATATATACGCACATACACACACGAATATGCACACACATACACACATATACATACACACGCACATACATACACATGCACATACATACACATGCACACATATACGCACGCACACACATACACACATACATTTATACACATTCACACGCGAAATCATACACACATAAACACACACAAAGACATACACACATACACACCCATATATGCACATATACACATAAACAAACACACACAGACACACACACGCATACACACACGCTTACACACACAAACACATACGCATATACATATGTACACGCACATAAAC
This sequence comes from Cepaea hortensis, assembly GCA_963921405.1. Classification (NCBI taxonomy): domain Eukaryota; kingdom Metazoa; phylum Mollusca; class Gastropoda; order Stylommatophora; family Helicidae; genus Cepaea; species Cepaea hortensis. The sequence continues at coordinate 339,741,061 of OY992876.1, forward strand.
ACATACATGTACACGCATACAAATACATGCACACACACATACACACGAGCATACATACATATATGAAGACACACATACATACACACTCATGCAAACACGTACACGAAATACACACATACATATACACATACATACACGAGCATACACTCACATACACACATATATACATACACACACACACCCATACACATAAAAATCCATACACAAATAAGCACACATTACACACACACACTTACACATACACACACACTTACACACACGTACATTCACATGCAGATATGCACACACACCCATGCATACACATAAACACCAAATATAAACATACACATATTACCATGTTATGAGACAGGGATGCAGGCCTACACACATGCATAAATACATTCATACATACCTGCATACATGCTTATATCATTTACAGACACCTCACTCAATAACACACAGACACATTCACCCTCGCATACATATATACTCACTCACAGTTACAAACTCACTAACAAACATGTAAGTATACACACATACGTTTACTCCCTTTCCCTCTCTCTCTCTCTTTCTCTCTCTCTCTCTCTCTCTCTCTCTTTCTCTCTCTCTCTCTCTTTCTCTCTCGCGCGCGCTCTCTCTCTCTATTTCTTCTTCGTCTTTTTCTTCGCCATCGTCGTCGTCTTCTTAAGAAGAAGAAGAAGAAGAAGAAGAAGAAGAAGAAGAAGAAGAAGAAGAAGAAGAAGAAGAAGAAGAAGAAGAAGAAGAAGAGATGACACATGTTGTAACAGTATGGTGAGTTTGTATGTTACACATAATACAACAGCCGTTCTCTTGCAATAGGAGGCCGAAGGCGTGGCGCTGAAGAAAGTGTTTGTCTTCATCCATGGCGGCGGTTTAGTTATTGGAGCATCAGATCCGTACTTGCCTGGAGACCTCGTGACCAGGGTAGGGCATTTTCGAAAGGTGTCATATAACTTTGCAGTTCCGATTGCGCGTCTGTTATCATCATCATCATCATCATCATCATCTTCATCATCATCATCATCATCATCATCATCATCATCATCATCATCATCATCATCATCATCATCATCATCATCATCGTCGTCGTAGTTGTACACCTTCATGCATCAATCTCCTCTTCTCTTCTTGCGCCTTACATCTCTGAGAAGAGCATCGGCTCACAACCACCTCATGCCATGTCCTTTATATACTTCCTCATGATTGGTTGGGTTTCGCAGCTGACGTTTTCTATCGGATGAGGGAATCAGTTTCACACCAGCCCTACTTAGTCGTCTCTTACAACATACGGGCACGTTGCATGTCCTTTAAAGGGCTTCGCACTCAACCCCAGCATTTTTTGGCTGTTGTGATGTCTGAGGAAAATGCAACGTATACCATGGACCCGGAAAAACAAATTAACAAGTCTTACAAGAGGCAAAAGTAAACCCCAAACTGGTTAGAGAAATTATCATCATCATCATCATCATCATCATCATCATTATCAGCATCATCATCACCATCATTATAATTACATTATCACCGTCACAACCATCATCATCCTCATCTTCATCAAAATCACCATCAACACCATTATTACCACAATCATCACCATTATCATCACTACTAACTTAACCACTGAACATTTAAAAATGCCTAGTAAATTATAAACAGTCCAATGATGTCGACGTCCCATAAATGACATGGAACTAGCATTTGTTTTTATCCCCCACTATTTATATTTTATACGTAAAGACGCTGGTAATTGTAGACTGTGATGTATAGCGTCTTGTTTCATATTCTATTATCAATTGATTTATTTGGTTTTTTTCCGGGATTTGAGATTTAAATATTGAGTGCAACCCACTACTGGCAACGCTATCGTATTCCGGTACGAACCAAATCTATTATCATTGTCTGTTCTGAAGGATAAAGCTGTCATAACCAGCAGATTCGGTGATGTTGTTTTTGGAGGAAATCCAAACCTCTGGTTGTACAGTTTATCATCTGCTACATTCATTGGTGGTTGTTGTTCTTTTCCACATGTATGTAATAACTAATGCGACGCACGACGTATCTGCTTTGAAGGAAATATAAAGAAGTGGAATAAGAGGAAGAAATAGACGACCCCCCCCCCCCCCCACCCCAAAAAAAAAAAGACAAGAAGAAGAAAATGATGATGATGATGATACAGATGGCGTAAGAAAGGAAGGAGAGGGGAAATGAAGTAGTAGGAGAAGGAAACGAAGAAGAACAAGAAATATGAGGAGGAGAAGGAAACAGTGGAAGATGATAAGGAAGAGAAAGTGATTAAAATTAAGACAACTTTCTTTGTAAATCTACGATCACAAATACCATTGACGAAACAGACATGCTTGATTTACATAAGGTTATTCTAACACAGTGGTTCTCAGCCTTTTTTGGCCCATGCACCCTTCGCCATATGTTCAGAATTTTATTCTCTTCTTTCGTATTTCCTCTTATCATGCAACCCCCTTTAATATAATATATAATACAAGATGTCTGCTACCGTATTAACAACTAAGTCACAACTTTGGTGCACCCCTACTTCCTATCTTTGGACATTTAGTTTTGTTTAGCCCAAACCTACATTTTTGTTTGGTACCGAATCTGTTAATAGGCTGATATTGACCTACTTCACTATCAATATATTTTATCTGTTATTCTACAGTTTTACGTAACAAACCCTTTCCTGGAATGGTGTATTTCCACAGGGAGACATAATTGTGGTAACAATGAACTACAGACTAAACTGGTTCGGATTTTTGCGAGGAAATTCCGGATACACACCCGGAAATCAAGGTCACTGGGACCAGCTGTTGTCCTTGCAGTGGGTCAGGGACAACATCCGGGCATTTGGAGGCGATCCTGATGATGTCACGATTTCTGGCGAGTCGGCTGGGTCAATGAGCACGTCACTGTTGAGTGTCTCGCCCTTGGCTAAAGGTCTGTTCACTAAAGTAAGTACCGCACCAGGCCACTCAGCCTGTCTACTTGGTTAGTTGCTTCTTCTTGTTGTTCTTGTTGTTGTTCTTCTTGTTGTTGTTCTTATTATTCTCCTCGTACTTGTTCTTGTATCACAACAGCAAAAAAATATGCTGGTGTTGACTGCAACGTCCTTAAAGGATATACAACTAACTTATTCTTCCTTTTCTTCTTCCTCCTTTCCTTCGTGTCCTTGTTTCTCGTGTTGCTGTTGTTGTTTTTCTTCTTCTTCTTCTTTGTCTTCTTTTTTCTTATTCCTCCTCCTTTTCTACCTCCGCCTCAGCCTCAATCTTCTTCTTGTTCTTGTTTATCGTCTTGTTGTTGTTATTATTATTGTAGTTGTTTTTGCTGTTGTTGTTATTATTCTTTTTTCTTGGTCTCCTTGTTTTTCGTCTTATTGTTCTCCATGTTCTTGGTATTCTTCTTCCTCCTCCTTCACTACCTCCTCCTCACTCTTCTTCTTCTACGGTCGTTTATTGCTCACTAGAACAAAGCTTCTGAACCATCAAGTCTATCTTTTGTGTCTTCCTAGATCACTCATCACATTCGGCTAAAATATTTCATATGAACATTTTCAAGTTCTTTTCACACCGTTTCTTCCTCTTCTTCGCTCGTCTTTCGAGGACAGCGCGTCATGACCGAGTTAAGCACTTCAAAATTCAGCGTGTCCGACCTCGACAAGGCCGTCTGCTGTCACAACTTCCTGCCTGCCAGTAGCGTCTCTCATTCCATGCAAGGCCGTTTGCTGTCACAACTCCCTGCCTGCCAGTAGCGTCTCTCATTTCGTGCAATGCCGTTGGCTCACCCATGTCACAAAAATCACTTTTTAGTTGCATGTCCGTTACATGACGTCACGGTCTACTCCAGCATATTTTGACTGTGATTTACTGTTTTACGGATGTGAAACGTGGGAGCAGACAAGCTGAACAACTTCTAATGGTTGTGGACATGTGGTTTCTTAGGAACGTGCAAAGAATACCATGGACATACAGAAAAGTTAATGTCCAAGTCCTACAAGAAACAAATGGAAGCCGTACACTGATTAGATAAATTAGACGTAGACAGTAAAAAAAAAATGTTTGATTAAGTTATGAGAAGAAATAACTTAAGAACCTGATGGCAACTGGCATGATTGCTTGGAAAAGAACACGCGGAAGGCATAGAGATAAATATCTGGATGGCTTGACCACGTGATATGGTCAACACAAGAACACAGAGTTGATCGACGAACTGGTGATCGAGTGAGATGGCGAAACATGACCGCATGCGCTTATCGGCATGGCGCATGCTGATGATGACGATTTACTAGACAAATTCACCTTCACTAGTTTGCCATTGTCTTCTGAGGGACAGCCTCGTATACCCTTATTTGAAAATCAACATAAGGTGATCTGCTTCTCCTTCTTCTTTCGTTCGCTTGAGATGTCTATCACTGCAATGTCGCCTCTTGTTTGCATTTAACTGTCTTTTTTAGTTCACTCAGAAGGTCCATAGAGTTTATCTTCCACCGTCGTCTCTCTAGGTCAGAAGGTTTGTTGTATTTTGGGCAGTCTTGGAGTATGTGCTCTGCTGTCTGCAACGCCAATCCACATGTGCACATAGCTGATTAACCAATCTTGAATTTTGTATACATGGCGACTGACTCCCGCGGGATTTCTATTACAACATGGGACAATGAGGAGCATTTTGTGTGATACTCGTAATCATTGGCACAGGAACGGAGCATTATGTGTTGACCGTTTGCTGTGAAGTTGGAAGCACGACTAATGACTAACTAACTACTTATATAATGCCAATTTGTTTATACAAATAAATGGCAAGCACCATGCACCATATACCCAATAGCACCAAGGCGTGGAAAATGATTCTTTTAATGTGTTTATTATATCATTGACAGGCGGTACTCTTGAGCGGCACCGTAGACATCATACCCACTCAGTCACGCACTTCCAACGGCTTCCTGCAAATGGCTACTCAAACATTTGGATGTGGTGTGGAACCTGTCAACGCAAATGAAGAAACCGTGGTTAAATGCCTGAAACAACTGCCTGGTGAAGTATTTGCGGCAGACTTTGAGTTTAACCCGCTGATTGGAGCAACATCTCACGGTGATGACCTTCTGCCGAGACCGTTCTCGGAACTTCTGAAAGACACGGAGTATCTGTCGGAGGTTGGCTTTTACAGTCGGGACTATATTGTTAGTATCACCGCTGATGACGGTTATATCTTAATCAGTTCTACCTTTGAGGTTCCAGATGTATCTTCACAGGAACAGGTTTTACAAGGATTAGCCCCATGGTTGCATTTGCCAAAACGTGTTAGTGAATCTATTGTAAACGAGTACACAAAAATCTATGGGGATCTTGAAAAGTCGCTTACTTCTTTGTCCACTGACATATCCTTCCTGAAGTCAAGTTTAAGCTTTGTAGACGCCTACGCTAGACAACCAAGTTCTAAGCGGACAAGTCCAGCGAAGAATGCATATCTTTTGTCCTTTGATCACAGTCCGAGATACGTGCCTAAACAGTACATGCTGCATGCTCTAGACCTGGCCTATCTGTTTGACCTAAATACTAAAGAGTTTATAGAAAACTTTTACAACATCGACCTGGAAGATACGTTTTACGAGGAGGACGTTCAGCTGAAAGGCGACTACATTGACCTGGTTACAGCTTTCATAAAAACTGGGTGAGTATATATTTTATTAAACATAGTTCTTCCTCTTCCTCTTTGGGTGCCTGGTCCGAAGCAGACACCATGCACCATGACGACCCAATTCTCTCTGTGTCACATATTTTGATGGAGTTGAGCTGAGTCAAGAACTGACATCACAGCACTCAGAGCATTTTATTATAATTCGTGCTCCATCCTCATCTTAAACAGTCAGCGAAGAGCCCCAATACTAATTGTACCAGCCGCAGTCTGGTTATGTGTCCGTCTGGCCTGTCCTCGACGTACTGAGTGTCGGCCAGATCCTCTGGTCATTCCCTGTCAAACCATTCGCTCCAGGCTATGATGATTTATCTGTTTGTCCACACTAAACACAAGATCCCAAAAGGGCCCATATCACGCCTGCCTTATCATGCACAAATTCCTTTCCATTTACCAATCGCCTTTACTTCCCAAGATAATTTATGGTACTCCTTTTTAGAATGGATCGACCTGGCAGCCCAGATCAATTAAACAAAAAATCGAATCCGTTCGGATGGAGACCATGACCAATGGGCCGACAAGTGCATGTCCAACCACAACTCCACCGCGTTCCTCTTCACCTGATGGAAGTCATGATTAATGTTGTAACCGCTCCAGCGCCCAACAGCTCTGTTTATTATCTCAGCTGTCCACGATGTTCTCAACATCCTTCCTTAACAAGCCACATATTTACTGCCTCCGATTTCTTCACAATTTATTGTCTCCCCTGTCCACGATGTTCTCAACATCCTTCCTTAACAAGCCACATATTTACTGCCTCCGATTTCTTGATAGTTTATTGTCTTCCCTCCACGATGTTCTCATCATCTTTCCTTAACAAGCCACATATTTACTGCCTATAGTTTCTTCACAGTTTATTGTCTCCCCTGTCCACGATGTTCTCAACATCCTTCCTGAACAAGCCACATATTTACAGCCTCCAGTTTATTCATAGTTTATTGTCTCCTCTCAACAAGCCACATATTTACCACCTCAAGTTTCTTCACAGTTTATTGTCTCTCCTCAACAAGCCACAAATTTACTGCCTCCAATTTCTTCACAGTTTATTATCTCCCTTCATCAAGCCACATGTTTACTGCCTGCAGTTTCTTCACAGTTTATTGTCTTCCCTCAACAAGTCACATATTTACCGCCTCCAGTTTCTTCACAGTTTATTGTCTCCCCTCAACAAGCCACATATTTACTGCCTGCAGTTTCTTCACAGTTTATTAGTCATTCGGAGGTCAGCATGGCAGAATGGACCAGAGCGCTCTTTCTTAAACATGATGCCAAGGTAGTGGGTTCAACCCATACACCGGTCAATATACTGACTTCTCGTCGTTGACTTGGGGAAGTAAATTACAAGTACCTCTGAAGTCGGAGTGGGTTTGCCTCATGGCGAGGGATACTGGTAATAGGGAGAGCTAATCCACACGCAAAATTCAGTCCAATGCGCTAGAAGTTGTAGCACGTGTATGGATTACGCTTGAGTTCAAAGCCAACTAGGGCCCAAAAAAAATATTAGACATTCAAAACAATGTATTCCTTTGTGAATATAAACACAGTCGCAATCAACAAACTATTGCACGATTTCGTTGCTTCTCGTCAGGTGCATAATTCTGAGTTATATATCAAATGAAATGGGCTAACAAATATTACTGTGGCTGACATACTAAGTACATAGTCATTGGAATTGTTAACATAGGCCGCGGGGGTTAACGTTCTCACCCTTCAAAAAATATCCAGGACTATGTGTTTAATATTTCAGCCAAAATATTATTTGATATATAACTCCGCCCTAAGCACATGACGGTGTGCAGCGAAATATGCCAGGCCAGAAATCATTAGTCCTTGTTCAATATTCACATCCAACACATATTACACGTTAACAGATAGAATTGTTAATACTCCTTTGTAAGACTTAACTTCATTTGTGCTTATGGTCTTTCCAGCTGATCTGTTAAGTGCTGTAGTTTCCCACCCATATCTGATTGGCACTGGTCATCTTGTTATATTGTGTTACCACAAAAAAGGCATAATAAGTGCAGCCCATGGCGGAGAACCAGGGATGGAGTTATACCTCTCCATAGCACAAAGACTGGGCTGAATTGTAGAGACCAGGTGTTGCCCATGCAGGATGATCCCTCTCTCGGGCTGCCTAGTTTACTCCAGAAGAAAGATCACACCAACACGCCTGGATCAATGCCAGCTCACAGGATATCCAAGATATTCTTAGAATTCGTCTGTAACATTTAAATTCAAAGGAATTTATGCGCTGTTCAGCTTGTTTAGTAAGTGTCCAGGTCTCACAGGCGAATGTTGCAATGGGAAAGATGCATGCTCTTAAAAATCTAATTTTTGTAGTTCTATCTGTCCCTCTCCACAATTTATTAAATTTAGTCTTTGAAGAGCAATAGATGTTCGTCTTTTAATTTCTTTCATTGTGTCACCGTTGTTGGTAATCAATGACCCATGGTTTTCTATACCATTCTGTGTTGTGGATAGCAATTCTGTATCATCCGCATATCGAATCTCTGGTATGTCATGACCACCGATATTTAGGGCATTATTCCCCCCCCCCCCCCTGTTTATATCATCTCTGACATTTCTCATTATATTTTTGGCGTACACGTCCTTTAATTGAGAATGTCTGAAAGGATTCGCCTGATGGCAAATGACACTGACAATAGGGAAAGCTAATCCACAAGCAAAACTCAGTCCAGTGCTCTAGACCTAGCAGCACGTGTGTGAACTTCGCTTGAGGTCAAAACGAGCGAGGGAACCCACCCTCTCCCTCCCCCTTCCTCCCGATGAAAAACAAAATGACTCCTGGCTTTCTTTAAGTTCTCTCCTCTTATCCTGTCTGTTTGTCTGTCTGTCTGTATGTATCTGTGCTTTTCAATAGTTAATTGTGTGTCTATCTGTGCGTCTATGCGTCCACCCCTCCGTCTGTCAGTATATCCATCCGTCAGTCTATACCTTCCTCCGTCCGTCTATCTACTTACCAACCCCCTCTCTCTCTTTCTTTCTCTCTACACACACAGACAGACAGACACACACATACACACACACACACAAGCACACACATACACATATAATAGTTTAGGGTTAACAAACAATAATCTTTGATTTCTTTTTAACTTATAAACAGGAATCCCAACAAGAAATTAACCCAACAGAAGAATGTCGTATGGCCACCCTTTGATAAGGAGACGAAGAGTTATCTGAGCTTTTCACTGCAACCATCAGTTAGAGAGGACATTTTAGGAGACAGACGATTCATCTGGGAAACCTTAGTGCCTCAATGGCTACAAGAAGAGCAGGAAGCAGAAAGCAGAGACGAGTTGTAGATTGCTGAACGTATAACAAGATATGAATTAACTAACATTTTGACATTAAATGTTGGTATGTAAAGTGTTCAACGTAAAACAAGACATAATGCATTAACTAACTCTTTGACATTAGACGTTGGCATGTAAAGCGCTCAATTTGAAATAAACCTGTATTTTAAGGAAGCTAGTTAGTTTAAGGAGATGTAAGACGCCTCCTTTCCTCCGTTAGTCTACGGGACACCCTTGGGCAAGGTGGAGTACCCGTTTAGCCCCCCGATCAGGGTTACGTGAAGCCATGGAAGCAGGTGGTGGATGGAGTGTGAGAGCAGCCGACAGATTGTTGTTGGTTATGGTCTTGCACTCTGCGGCGATAGGCAGATGATCTCATCAGTAGAGACAATGGCTATGGCCACCGACTAGTACAGTCACTGCCCAGAAGGAAAGCAACGGCAAACTACCTTCTGCAAAACTTGCCAAGAAACCATAACAACCATGAAAGAAAACATAATAAGAAAGAGATCTGGTGGCGAGACCCCCAGGCCAGGCAGATCAGATAACACTGGGGAAGAGTGTGCCGCAGGGACCAGTACTAGTAATCGTGATGACGGAGTTAATCCTGACTGTGTTACCAAGGAAATTCCCTGTGTCAGACTAAGAAACAGAGTGAGAATGGCAACGTGGAATGTGAGAAGTTTGTATGAGGGAAAGCTTAAAGTAGTGTGTGATGAGATTGAGAGGTTAAACATTCACATTTTAGGAATTAGTGAACATCGCTGGAGCGGCAAGGGACATTTCACAACTGAAAATGGAAGTATTTTCATTTATTCTGGTAGAGATGTCGGAGGCCAGAGTGGAGTGGCATTTTGTTTAGATAAGACAACTGCAAAAGCTTTAATGGGATATAATCCAGTTAGTGATAGAATCCTCACTATTAGACTTAAAGGCCGTCCAAAAAAACACAACTCTCATACAGATATATGCACCTACTTCAACAGCAGAGGAGGACGAAATTGAAGATTTTTACAACACACTACAAGACACATTAAATAAGATTGGTCATAATGATATAGCAATAATAATGGGAGATTTTAATGCTAAAGTAGGTGCAGGAAGAGCTGAAAATGAGAGACACATTTTAGGAAAATTTGGATTAGGAAATAGAAATGATGCAGGTGACAAATTAATTGAATTTTGCACAGAAAATGAGTTAACGATAGCCAACACACTTTTTAAACAACATCCAAGAAGACTCTTCACATGGAAGTCTCCAGACAGTTTTACCAAAAATCAGATAGATTATATTTTAATACAAAGAAGATGGAGATCAAGCATAACATCTGCAAAAACCCTACGAAGTGCAGACTGTGATACAGATCATCAGTTATTAGAAGCAGATCTGAAATTAAAACTCAAAAAGCTTACCCGAGGACCAAGGCCACTTCGTTTTGATCTCACACAAATACCGGACGCATACAACATAGAAGTTAGGAATCGCTTTGGGGTCTTGATGTCTGTACAAGAAGAAATGACACCTGATGAACTGGCAGTACAAGCTAGAGATATCTTGATAACTGCAGCCAAAGATTTCATTCCGACCAAGAAAACGCAACGTAAGCCATGGATTACATCAGACACGTTAGAATTAATAAAACAACGAAGGGAGCTGAAACAGAAAGGAGATGAATCCGATAGCAGGATGAAGTATAAATCTTTAACTCGAGAAATAAGAAAGAACACAAGAAAGGACAAAAATCAATATATACAAGATAGCTGTACCAGAATAGAGCAATATCATAAGGCTGGAAGAGATTATGAAATGTTCAAGGAAATGAAGTTATTGACAAGAAATGTTCAACCTCAATTGAATGTTATCTGTGACAAGATGGGAAATACCTTAACAGAATCTAGACAAATTCTAGAAAGATGGCAGGAGTACTGCAGTGGAATGTATGATATGAGTGACAGTGAGGATATGAATGAGATACATGAGCCAATGACAGCAGAGACAGAACCTGAACCCTCATTAGATGAAATTGCTTGGGCTATAAGGAACCTGAAGAATGGTAAATCACCTGGATGTGATGAGATACCAGCTGAACTAATTAAAGCAGGAGGAGAAGAAAGCATACACATATATCATGCATTATGTACAAAGATTTGGAAATATGGTATATGGCCAAAAGATTGGAAGAGAACTATCTTCATTCCAATACCAAAAAAGGGCAACCTGAAATTATGCACCAACTATAGAACTGTTGCCCTGATAAGTCATGCAAGTAAAATTCTACTAAAAGTCATAATGCGACGACTTAGTAAGAAAATGGAAGAAGAGATTAACGTAGTTCAAGCTGGATTTAGACAAGGAAGAGGAACAAGAGATCACATATTCAACATGCGTTTAATAATAGAGAAGTGCAGAGAATTTAATGTAAACCTATTCTCATGTTTTGTGGATTATTCAAAGGCATTTGACTGTGTACAGCATCAGAAACTTTGGGAAATCATGAGGAATATGGGCTTTCCTTCACATGTAGTACATCTCATAAAAATGCTATATCTAGACCAACAAGCAGCAGTTAGAATAGATGGCGAGACATCAGATTGGTTTGACATCAAGCAAGGAGTCCGTCAGGGCTGCGTGCTGTCACCCTATTTGTTTAACCTGTATGCCGAAAATATAATGAGAAATGTAAGAGATGATATAAACAGGGAGCCATATGATGCCCTAAATATTGGCGGTCATGACATACCAGAGATTCGATATGCTGATGATACAGTATTACTATCCACAACACAGAATGGCATAGAAAACCTAATAGCCTCAACACAATTGAATAGTGAAAATCACAACTTATATCTTAACATAGCAAAAACTAAGATAATGCATACAGATAAAACTACTATGGAGAAAGAAATATACATTAATGGGAGAAAATTGGAGGTGGTGGAAAATTTTGAATATCTTGGGTCATTGATTACGAATAATGGTGACACAATGAAAGAAATAAAACGGCGACTATCCATTGCTCTTCAAAGACTAAAACAGATGAATAAATTATGGTGTGGGACAGACAGAACTACAAAAATTAGATTTTTAAGAGCATGCATCTTTCCCATTGCAACATACGCCTGTGAGACATGGACACTTACTAAACAAGCTGAACAGCGCATACATGCCTTTGAATATAAATGTTATAGACGAGTTCTAAGAATATCTTGGGTAAAGAAAAGAACAAATGCATCCATACTTCAAGAGTTGAATATTGAGGAGGGATGGCTATTAAAGACGATAAAACAAAGAAAATTGAAGTATTTTGGTCACTTGAAACGTCACGACAGTTTGGAGAGAACAATAATGGAAGGGTATATGCCTGGGAAGAGAGGAAGAGGAAGGCCAAAGAGAAGATGGGTGCAGGATGTGGCGGATGATCTCCAGATGGGTGTATCAGACGCGGGACATCTTGCTTGTGATCGAGAAGTTTTCCGGAGGGTTGTTATGGGAGCGAGGTTCTGTAAAGGACATGCTACTGAATGAATGAATGAGTTAGTTTGTTAGTTAGTTAGTCGCGGTACCAACTTCGTAGCAACGGGTCGTCTCCATTATGCTCCGTTCCTGTGCCAGTGAATATCACACAAAATGCTCAACACTGTCCAACGGAAACCAACAGCCCGCACAGGTACACTATGCATAATGCCGCCACCAGAATGCCAACACAAAAGTGCTTCATGAAAAATCACAGTTCATCGTTGTTGGAATCGGCAGTCACCAGAAAGACTTCATTGACTCGGCTTTTATCCCATATGGTTCGGTCTCTTTCCGCAGGGCGACCCGCCGAAAACGCCGCACAAAGCACGAATTACAGAGTTCGTTCGCTCCAGTGACGACTCCCGGGAGTCTCCTTAAAAATGCACTCGTGAACCGAAAAGGCAAAGCAGTCAATTCAACAACAGCCTGCCGCCTTCGTTCCGAACAAGCAATTCACGCTACAAGCAACCGCGGACAGATGTAAAAGTATTCCACACGAAAGGAAGGTAAATGGTTTTAACCATTCAAAATCAGAGGCTACCAGTGTTACCGATCTGACCGAAAGGACAGTTGAAAGGGTGGGATACTTACCCTTGTCAAAAATAACATCCCTGCTTCCCAAATTGAAGTTTACATGGAAGGGGCTGAGTATCAGGCACTTAAACTTAAGACAGACAATCCAGACCTTCACCTGATCAATTACTACTGTCCAAATGACCGCCCACAGGCACTGGACACACTACCATTAAAAGGAAAAATGATTGTGTGTGGCGATTTTAACAGCCACTCGCAGAGCTGGTGCTATGATCACATGGACCAGAGAGGAGAGAGACTGGAAGACTGACAAGATGAGAATAGATTCATCTTGATTAACAAGCCGTTGGACCCACATACCTTTTACCCAAGATCATGGCACACTACAACTACACCTGACCTGGCTTTTCATTCACCAAACCTGGATTTGAACATTAAAAGAATTGTTGGGAAACAGCTAGGTGGCAGTGACCATCGGCCTGTCTCTCTCGAGGTGGAACTACAAGAAAGCAGACTGGGCAATGTACAAACTTCGCACCAGCATACTGGTTAAAAACCTCAACACTGAGAGGGACATAAATAAATTAGTTGAAAAGTTTGGGAAATGCATACTACAGCAGCACGAGAAACAGTACCAAGAGGAGCCCGTAAACATTATAAACCCTACTGGAGTAGTGAATTGGAACAGTTGCATAATGATGTGGAAGTGTGTAGAAGGCAAGCAGAAGTCAACCCCTGCCAAGAGCACCACAATAAATACCAGCACGCAAAAGCGAAATTTCAAAGGGCCCAGCTGCAGGCTAGACAGAAAAGCTGGCAGGAGAAAACAGAGTCACTGAACTTTGAAAGACACACAAGGAAGTTATGGAAGCTAACAAAACAGCTTAGCGATGATGGTCTGCAGTCTTACCAGTATCAACCCCGTCAAGGAATGAGTGCCGGTGCCTCCAGCTTTTAAGTGCACTTTCTCTTGCATTATCACACTCGACAGACGGTGCAGAGAGCAGAACCCTGCCGCTGTCATTGCAGAGGTCAACGCGCTCATCTATAAACACTCAGATAGCCCCGAAGTGCTCATCTATACAGATGAATCTGTTGTAAAGCAGCATAGAAGTGCGTGGGCATTTACAGCCCGTTCAGCGGGCCGAACCGTTCAATAATCCAGTGGTGCCCACTCTATGACCACGAGCAGTATGACGATGAAGGTGATGGCAGTTACACAGGCTTTCATATGGCTGCAATCACATCATTGTACCAACGTGTGCGTACTAAGTTATTCAATGAGCATGATTCAGAAGGTCAAAACTGGATATGTACGTAGACAGTGGACCGATTCGCTGCGGAAGTCTGTTGGACATGCGGGAGTCGAGGGAATTGAACGAGCTGATAAACTGGCTGGCTCTGCACCCCCTGTAAATGGCCAGCCCATGGATCGTGCCGATGTTATTAACGCCCTTAAAGATATGGCGAGAACAGAGGACTTTGACGTCAGTGAATCCACATCGCTGTCCAGGATGAAAGACTTGAGAGTAAGAATCGGCACGGCCAGACACGAGAGGTACATCGGGAAAACGAGATGCCTCGTCAACCAACACAGAACTGGCACTATTAGTCACCGGACGCTGATGCATATGCTGGGGGGGGGGGGGGGGGGAAGAGAGAGAGAGAGGATCTGAGCACCTATGGACCTGTCCGGAGTGCAATGAAGATACCCCAAATAATAACTGATAACTGATAATGATGAGGGTTCAGGGAGAAACTCAAAAATTGCACTACATAAAGCCGGTCTCTGTGGCCAAGGGCTTGCAAACGTGGTTTGTGAGCCCGTATACCCGTGTTCGAAACACAGCGGTGCTGGTTTTTTCGAAAAAGGTATAGGAGCCGGTCGTTCAGAAAGCAATGGCAAACTACTGAACGTAAAATTTGCCCAGGAATCACGAACAGCGAAAATGCTGGGGTTGACTGCTACGTTCTTTGAAGGACATGTAACTTAATTTTTTTTTTTTTTTTTTTAAAGACGGAAACATCTTAACAGGAAAGCAAGCAGCTGACCATTTTGCGGACTCATTCGCACAAGATAACAATATCGAAATTAGCCAGAGAAACAAGAGATTCGAGAGAAACGGCAACATACAGGACAGAAGGAAATAGTACATGAGGTTATGGAGGCACCTATCACAATCAGTGAACTGGAGCTAGCAATATCAAAATTGAAAATGAGAAAGTCACCAGGAGCTGATGGTATCTCCAATGAAATGATCCGAAACCTCGGAACAGAGGCCAAAGCAAAGCTGTTACAGATCTTCAATAACACCTGGAAATTAGGCAGTGTTCCACAATCCTGGAGAGAAGCAATCATGATACCCCTCCTAAAAATCTGGGAAAGATAGTTCCATTGCCTCCAGCTACAGACCAGTTAGCCTCACCAGCTGTCTTTGTAAAACACTGGAATGCATCATCAATCACAGACTACAGTGGTACATTGAATGTGAAAACATCATTGTGCCACAACAGGCTGGCTTTAGGCAGTGCTACTATACGGAAGATCAGACAACCTATCTCTCTCAAGAAGTTGAGGATGCATTCCAAGAGAAGAAGCTGGTACTTGCGGCATGGATAGATCTGAAGAAAGCCTTTGACAAAGTCTGGAAAGAAGGTCTTATGAAGAAACTGAGAAACTGTAAAGTCAATGGAAGAATGTACAAATGGGTGAAAGCATTCTTGCACAACAGATGAGCCCGAGTACAGATAGACGGTCTCAAGACAAGAAAGTACTATTGCGTCACGGTGTTCCACAGGGTGGAGTCTTGCCCCCCACACTTTTTCTAATTTTCATCAATGATCTTTTTGCTGATCTACCAGATAGAATTAAAGCGGCAATGTACGCTGATGACCTGGTTTTGTGGAGCACAAATGAACATGCATCAGTGGCCACCATATTGCTACAGAGAGCTGTAGATACATTTGTTGCATGGGCGGATAGATGATGTGTCAGCATAAACACTGACAAGTGCAGCACCACTATATTTACCCTCTCTCCGAAACAAAAGGCAGGGATCATCCAGATAAATGGAACGCCCCTAAGAGAAGATAAAGAACCAACATACCTTGGTGTAACATTTGATGACAGGCTGACATGGAGAAAACACATCAAAAAAGCCGTAGCAAAAGCCATAAAGAAAATAGCCATCCTGAGAAATCTAAGTGGAACCACATGAGGAGCCAGTGGGAAAATACTTAGCAAAGTTTATCAACAGAGCATACAACCACACGTGGAATGTGGGTCAACTGTGTGGTGTTCAGCATCAAAAACCACACAAGAGCTGGACAAGGTGCAAAATCAAGTTCTAAGAGTCATCACAGGAGGGATGAGATCAACCCCTATAGTAGCAATGGAGAAAATGGGGAGGACAAAAGCACTGAGAGAACACAGAGATACAAAACACTAATACAAGCAGACAAGTTCTTCAGTTTTCCAGGCCATCCTATGAAGAAACGATTTGAAAACTTAGCTATGGGGCGGTTGAAAAGAAGTAGTTTTATCCACCAGGCCAAACGACTCTGCATAGAAACCACCGATCTTCCCACAGTTGGTATCCCACTGACAACTATTCCAGAGCGAACTCCATGGAAAGGTGAACATAGATTATCGCTACAAATCCAGACACAAGTGAGAGGAATATTTGACAAGGAAGAACAGAACAGTGTACAGCGCAGAACAGCCACTCTCAGCTTCCTTGATGACGAATACCCACAGGATCTCTGGATCCGAGTCTACACAGATGGGTCAGCGCAAAATGCTGTTCAAAATAGATGAGCAGGAGTGTATATAGAATACCCAAATAATACTAGGGACACGGCCAGAGTTCCAACAGGAAAGTACTGCCATAACTATGATGCTGAAATTGAGGCAATCAAGATAGCAATAGAGAAATTACAAAATGGTAGACAACCTGTGGTGATATTGACAGATGCAAAATCAGTAATAGAGGTACTCGTGTCTGGGAAATTACCAATTCTAAGAACACTACTTTCTGAACTTAGCAGTTAGCATAACGTCGCCATACAGTGGATACCATCCCACTGTGGAGGTACCCGGAAACGACAGAGGTGATCGATTGGCTAAGGAAGGAGCAAAAGAAGAACAACCTGATGTGCTCATTACATTCCACCAAAAGAAAAGAATGATCAAATCAGTCAGAAGGCCACCAAACCCTACTCAAGATGACTACCACGTTATGGACAGACCAGAACAGGTAATTATTCGGCGCCTCAGAACAGGACACAATAGATTACGCAAACACATGTATACAAAATTCAAGATTGGTGACTCAGTCATGTGCACATGTGGTTTGGCATCGCAGACAGCAGAGCACATACTCCAGGACTGCCCAAACTACAACATATCCAGGCGAATCTTCTGGCCTAGAGAGACAACAGTGGAAGATAAACTCTATGGACCGCTGAGTGAACTAAAAAAGACTGTTAGATTCATACAAGAGACAACATTGCAGTTATAGAGCTATTTCAAGCGAATGAAAGAAGAAGAAGAAGAAGAAGAAGAAGAAGAAGAAGAAGAAGAAGAAGAAGAAGAAGAAGAAGAAGAAGAAGAAGAAGAAGAAGAAGAAGAAGAAGAAGAAGAAGAAGAAGAAGAAGATGAAGAAGAAGAAGAAGAAGAAGAAGAAGAAGAAGATAATCATGGACCAAGTACAGTATGAAAGAGAAACACATACGCCAGCTGGCAAGGTCATGATGATGATGATGGAATTGTCATCAATGAAAGGTTACATCGAGGTTATGACATGCGGTGTATAGGTTATGCAGAGAATACAGCATCTCGTATATCTAATGAATGTTTATGCTGCGTGCATTATATACCTATGAATGCACATGATGTTACATAATATATTATTTCACACTTGTTTTTGTGAGTTATTTCGTTTTTCTTCATTGCCTTTTTCATCTGCACTTCATATCCCAATGCGTGGACCCTCAGCTAATGCACGCCAAAACCTGTGTAGGCTTGTTCATTATTGTTCATTTCGCAGCTTCAATTGTCTACCGGATGAGTTGGCAAGCCTCACTCTAACCATGCTTGCTCTTAGTGATTAACATGGCGAATAGACAGACGATCTTAGATGTTGGCTGATTGTCTCTCAGCACAGTTTACAGCCAAGGCTTTTACTTGGCGGACCCATGTTCGTCGCCTTGCTACTGTGTTGAGTGTTGGGTGCGTCACTGAATTTAATTCAAAATGTGTTAACTGTGACTGTAGTGACATGAAATTTCAGAAAATGGCGGACTACTTGTTTACTGGCACATCGGGCGGCTGCCATATGCGATAATGCGTGTGCGGGCTATACGCGTGTTTGTTGAACAGCTGTCTTCTTCAACAAAGAAGTGCATACTTAAATGAAAGACGGCCTGATGTCGGTGCTCTGACGAGTTTGGTCTTGTTAAAACGTTTGTTTTCTTCAGGCGTTCACATGGGACAACGACGGACATATCGCGTGGTTTTCGCTGGCATAGGAATGAAGCAATCATGGAGAGACCTGTCACTGTGATGTTGAAACGGTGCTGCTGCTGCTGCAACATCAACAATTACTGCTGCTGCTGCTACTACTACTACTACTACTACTACTGCTACTAATACTGCCACCACCACCAATACTACAACTACTACTACTAGCCCTACCACCACCACCACAATTACTACTATCACTACTACTACTACTACTGCCACCACTGATTCTGCTATTACTACCACTAATACTATTACTACTACTACCATCATAAGCGCTACTACTACAACTACTACTGCTGCTACTACTACTACTACTACTATTATTACTAATACTGATATGACGACTACTACTACTACTACTGCTGCTACTAGTACTACCACCACCACCACCACCACTACTACTACTACTTGCACTACTACTATTACTATATTTACTAAAAGTAATAACTGCCTGAGACCGAAGGCGTTAAAGTAATAACTGTCTGAGACTGAATGGGTTAAAATAATAACCATATGACACTGAAAGTGTTAAAGTAATACTTGTCTGGGATTGAAGAAGTTAAAGGAATAACTGTCTGGGACTGGAGGAGTTTACAGTAATAACTGTCTGGGATTGAAAGAGTTAAAGTAATAACTGTCTCGGACTGGAGGAGTTTACAGTAATAACTGGTAATAACAGTAATAAAGAACTGGTGTCGTGAGCCGCTACACGCTGCAGTATTTACTGAGGAGAGGATCCGAGCACTTTCACTTATGGTAGCTACTACGATTCAGTATCATAGAATTAAACCGGAATACATTATCGGTGATTTTCGGCAACATATATTTTGTGTCTCCAATCTGAGTAGGTTCGGCGTACTTATGTTAAATTCCTGATTATTTCAAGAGCGCGTTAAAACAAAGACCGATTACTTTATATAGTTTTTCCCTCCACGCTTTACATTATGTACATCTCGCGTTTCTGGAATTTGTTTCCTACAAAGAGATACACAGAGTATCTTTTAAAAACGTAAGTAGACCCGCAAATGACTTTTTTTGGGCGATCACTCGGTTTGAACTCAAGCGTAGTCCATACACACTATTTATACTACTGGTTGACTGAGTTTTGCGTGTGGATTAGCTTTCCTTATTAACAATGTCCCTCGTCATCAGGAGAACCCACTTCGACTGCAGAGGTACTTGTAATTAACGTCCCCAAGTCAAGGACGACAGATCAACATTTTAGTCCAGCTGTCATGTGTAGGGGTTGAACCACTTACCTCGGCATCAGCACACCGGATGTTTAAGAACACACGTTTTTACCCATTCGGCCATGCTGACCTGCAAATCACGTTTTATGTAGATGTCTTTGGTTGTTATATTATTTATTATTATATTTAGCATCCTTTTTACATATATTGTGTAATTTTCGACTATTAATGTCGGAAGAAACATCCCAAAGTAAAATGATGAAGATTGCATACTGTAATGTGATATTTCGATGGCGGGAAATAGCTGTTTTCCTGTCATACTTCAGCGATGGCTATTTAATATTGTTATGGAATATTCACAGCGATACGAGTGCTATGAATGCATGTTTGCATTCAACATCCATTGTAGTATTTGTGTGTAATTTTGTCATTATGCTACACGGTCAGGATCGTTTATTGTTGGGTAACTTTTCAATGTGACTTCTCTGGTCAAAATGGATATGCTCGTGGCCACGCGCTGTCATCACAGTATGTCATACTTCATCATCATCATCATCAAGTGCCGTGCCGGCTGGCGTAGGCGTTCATGGCTCTCCATAGATCTCGGTCTTTGGTTTTCTGGATCAACTCTGCTGCTGATATTCCTCCATGCCACCGTCTCAATCCATCCAGCATCACTTCTCTTGGTCTACCTCTGCCTCTCTTCCCCTCGATCTTTCCAGTTGTTACGATGTTCTCCAATGCCTCTCTTCTCATCACATGACCGAGGAAAGCTGTTTGTCTCTGTCTTATTGTTGTATATAATGTTCTAGTTTCGTTAGCCTGTTTCAGGCAGTCGTCGTTAGTTACTCTGGCAGTCCAAGGAATTCGCAACATTCGTCTCAGGAACCACATCTCTGTTGCTTCTAATTTCTTCTTAATTTGTTCATTTACATTCCAAGATTCACTGCCATACAGCAAAACTGGTTCTACATAGCATTTCATCACTCTCTTTCTTACATTCAGTGATAGTGACTTATTGCATAAGATACTCTTCATTTTCTGAAATGCGGCTTTTGCCTGCCCTATTCTGCTCCTAATCTCTGTTGTACATCTTCCATCTGATGTTATAAATGCCCCTAGGTATCTAAAATTATCAACTTGGTTAATGATTTTCCCTTCTATTTCTATGTCACATTTTGGTGTCACCATTTTCTTTGATATTACCATTGTTACTGTTTTCTTGATATTCAAGGAGAGTCCTTTTCTTGCACTCTCTGTTACTACAACGTCTAATAATTGTTGTAGGTCTGTTGAATTATCCGCCACCAATACTGTGTCATCTGCATAGCGTATATTATTTATATTATAACCTCCAACTAGTATTCCTGGCATCTCTTTGATCCCTCTCATTATTACTTCGCTATAAAGGGAGAAAAGATCTGGTGACAAGACACACCCTTGTCGTACTCCTAGCTTTATCTGTTCGTAACTACCCTCTTTATTTCCCATTTTAATTGCTGCTACTTGGTTCCAGTAAATATTCTTTATTATTCTTAAATCTTTTCCATCAGTGTTGGTATCTTCCAACATTTTAATCAGTTCATCATGTTTTACTTTATCAAATGCCTTAGTATAATCTATGAAGCACAAATATATGTCTCTCTGTTTCTCTATTGACCTTTCTATTAGTGTCCGTAATGTATAAATTGCATTGTTTGTGCCCTTTCCTTCCACAAATCCATACTGTTCTTCACTAATTTCCATTTTTATTTTCTTTTTGGTTCTTCTCATTATGATTCTGAGTAGAAGCTTAGTGATATGGTTTATAAGGTTAATTGTACGAAAATCTTCACAATCAATTGCTCCTGGTCTTTTTGGTATAGCTATAAATACAGATTTCAGCATATCACTGGGTAAATATCCACTGCTGTAAATATCATTCAACATTTTGGTTAATATATCTACTCCAAATTCTCCCAATACTTCTAATTCTTCTATTGTGATTTCATCTGGCCCAGCTGTTTTTCCTTTCTTCATACGTTTCATAGCGTCAGCGACTTCTTCTTTCAGAATAGGTGGACCTTCTAAGTTACGATCTTCTGTTAATTCTTCCCTTTCTCCTTCATATAATTCTCTTATATACTCATTCCACCTCTTCATTATAGCATCTTCCTCTAATATTATCTTTCCTGTTTTTGATTTCAAACACCCTGTATTTATTCTTATTTTTCTTTCTGTAAGCTCACTGATTTGTCTGTGCATATGTTTTGTATCTTTAATGGAATTTAATTCAATTTTTTTGCATTGCTCGTTTAACCAACTTTCTTTAGCCTTCCCACATTTATCTTTTATTTCTTTATTTATCTTAGCGTATTCTTGTTTGTCATTTTTACTCTGTTTTCTTTTGTCCATCAGTTTTAAGATATCTTCATTCATCCATTTTTTCTTAGCTATTTTGCCTCTCTCCGGTAATACTTCTTTGCTAGTTTGATGAATGGAGTCCCTTAACATTTCCCATTGTTCATCTATACTCTGTATTTTAGTTATTGCATTGTACCTATTTTTCACAGTCACTCTGTATTGTTCTTGCATTTCTTTATCTATTTTCAGAACCTCTTTATTAAGTCGCATGTTCTTAACCATTTTTTTCCCTCTCTTTAATCTTACTTTTATTTGTCCACATAGTGGTACATGATCACTATTACAGTCAGCACCAGGCATTGTCTTTACATTCATTAAAGCATTTCTAAATCTTTTATTAATTAGTATGTAGTCAATTTGGTTGCGTATTTTCTTATCAGGGCTTATCCATGTGTACAGTCGTCTTTTATGGTGTTTAAACCATGTGTTTCCAATTATCATATCATTGATATTTGCCCATTCTATTAGCTTTTCCCCTCTTTCATTTCTTGTACCTAAACCAGAATTCCCCACTACATCCTCCATTTTTCCCTTTCCTACTTTTGCATTAAAATCACCAAGTATTATCTTTATTTCTTGTGATCCAATTTGAGCCATCGCCATTTCTATTTCGTCGTAAAAGTGTTGTATTTCTTCATCACTACTGCTTGCTGTTGGTGCATATACTTGTATAATATTTATGTCTATTGGTTTGCCTTTGATTTTTACCATAATAACTCTATCTGAAATACACCAGTATCCATTAATTGACTTGGCTGTTTTTTCGTCTAATATTATTCCTACACCTTTTTCATGTGTATCCCCTCCAGAATAAATTATTGTGTGATTGTCAGCTATAATTTTGCCCGATCCCTTCCATCTCATCTCACTAACGCCTAGTATATTCATTTTCATGCTATCCATCTCTCTTAGAACATTGGTCAACTTTCCTAGCTCATTTAATGTCCTAACATTCCATGTTCCTACTTTAAATTTATTTATTTTAGTTAAGATTTTGCCATCAGTAGCTGGATGACGGTCTGGTGTCACCTGTGGCTCATGACTGTCCCTACCGGACGAGGATGCCCTAAGACAGCCATTAACGTCCTTCACTAACTTTGATATATGTTTTGCCATGAAGTCTTGGGAAGATAATGTGGTGGTTTCCCCTTGCCTTCCACATTCACATGGTGGTCTTTTTACCTCTGCCTTTGACAGCCATTTCCGACTGTAAGGACAAGTGAGTGCCCTGCTCTGCTCAGCTGCAGAGTTGTCCACTTATTCCGGTGGATACTCGGTCCCCAGAGCTGTGTTAGCCACACCGTAGTGTGTTTCCATCTTCTACCGCGGGGAGGTGCAGTTGGGATTTTCCCTTCATAAAGTTATGGTCTCTGACCAAAACTCTCCAGTACTTTTAGAAAAAATGTCATACTTCAGCGATGGCTATTTAATATTGTTATGGAATATTCACAGCGATACGAGTGCTATGAATGCATGTTTGCATTCAACATCCATTGTAGTATTTGTGTGTAATTTTGTCATTATGCTACACGGTCAGGGTCGTTTAATGTTGGGTAACTTTTCAATGTGACTTCTCTGGTCAAAATGGATACGCTCGTGGTCACGCGCTGTCATCACTGTATGATGTGGTCAGTGTACACACGCACACAAACAGATATATACAGAGGCAATAACTCCATCCCTGGTCTTAACTGGTCTCGGAATCAAAGCGAGAGGCAACTGTTACGGGTTATAAGTCCCTGTAAATTGGCGTAGACATGGGGCGCCACGCGTTGCCTCTGACGGTGGGAGACACCTACAGGTGTCACTGATCAGCTACCGCCCGCCCCAAGCTGGGCAGCCCCCGCCCAATTGAGTGCTGATCCGCCACAGCCTGCCTGCTTCAATGGGTGCTTGGGGCTAGGACAACATCTGAATCGCAGGCTATAAAACCAATGCACCAGCTACAAATAAAAAGAAAAATAGAAACCTCAAGCTACGGCTTGCAACCTGGAACGTGAGAACCATGTGTCCAGGATTTTCCACTGACTTGACCAATATTGACGATGTGAGAAAAACGGCTGTGATTGATGCCGAACTCAATCTTCTTAACATTGATATTGCTGGTCTGCAGGAGACTCGCCTCGCTGAGGAAGGGTCACTCAGGGAAAACAATTACACCTTTTTTTTAGAAGGGTAGAGGGCAGGCAGAAAAAAGGCAACACGGTGTGGGCTTTGCAGTGAAGAATTCGCTACTGGGAATGATTGAAATTCCAGCAAGAATAAATGAAAGACTATTATCCCTGCGCTTGGCAACTGTGACATATTTACCAACCATCATTTTCAGTGCGTCAACAATTTCGCACCACGAACCAGAGAACTCACACACTTGAACGCACCATTATGAATTTAACACAAGTTGATACTTTAGATAGATGGATGTCATCTAATAATAGAAAATTACAGCGTCTGCAACTAACAAAACGAGTGGTGGTAAGAGATCACGTGATTTATAATTAACCCAAATGAGCGTCGCTTTCCCCAAAACCCGCGCACTCCTACTTCTTCAGCCTGACGACCGGTCAGCTGGTTTGTGAGACCTGTCCTTTCTGAGTGCAAAGACTGCAGTTTGATTCAAGAACTGAGGTAAGCTTGACAATCCTCATATCAGTGTGATACCCAGACATGTGCAGCGGAGGTATCCAGTGTTGTGTGTTAAAATTAAGTGTATTAGTGATAAAATAAATCTCTGAAGTGTAAAATTGACGACTGCTACTTCTGGCTACACTGAGCCATTTTCCCGGCGAAACCGACATCTCAAACTTTCTCAAAACTGCAAACTCTGATATTCTTCACTACAACTATTGACTTTACTATATGCATCCTACATCAATCTATCACAGGAAAATGTTTGAGGCGAAAATTCAAACGCATGTTAATGCATTACTTCAAAAATCACTTTGAATTGTTTCTGCAGACAGGTCAGTTTGAGCACATTAACTACTGCCTCACTTGAAAACGAACATATTTCTGTCTATTTGCAATCTAAGAGGCTGAGAGATGGATTATATCTTTTCCTTCCTCTTTACGCATTAAAATAATAGTAGTTGATAGTAATTTATTGTATTTGTATGACAGATTTTAATTAGTCAAAGCACTCACTAAATGCATTTGCCTAGAAACAGGTTACGCTTCACAAGACGCCATTGTGATAGACAGCCTGGTTAATCTGTCGAGACCACACAGAGACCACAAGGTGAATAAAACCTCGGTCTATTGTCAACTAGTGATCACTAACAGAATGCACATGATGAGCACTGGTGATAGTGGTGGTAGAATAAAAATAAGATGAAGAGAAGGAGGGAATTAGAAAGGGGTACCTTATACAATAACCTTTTTTCTAATGGATTGTTGTCATGATCTTGTATAGATTACTTTGGTAACAAATACACATCAGATATTCTGTATGACAGACATGCATAACAATAAAACACTTGGTGAGTTAAACTCATATTAACTACTGATGATGGAGGGGGAAATGGTACAAACTATGAAAACCCCACACAACAGAAGTTAAATCAACACAATACTCAAAACAGCACTCCACCCAACACCACAACCACAACAAGAACAGGAACATGATTGATAATGGAAAGAAGAAGACAAATAGTTGATTTGGGAGGTACAGATAAACATTTAAACCCACCATGCAACACTGAAAGAGATGATGAAGATGTAATGTATGTCATTTGTAAAAATGCCTCTTGTCCTTGTCTTGATCTTGCATTATTTGCTTGACTTCAATGGCCCAAGGAACAACACATCCTCAATCTTATCTCTGTCTGATTGCACACTTCTCACTGAACCAAAAATACACTGAGAGAATGCATACAGCAGGTACCAACTGATGGCAGGTGCATGCAGTGAAATGATGTCTGACCCCACACAAATTAACACAACAACACTTCTTCTGATCTTATTCTTTCTGTTATGTTGTTCTCATACTTATGACATGCTGCAAAAATTACTTTGGTAGGATTGTACATACCTCTGTAAATTTTAAACAGTGATGTCCATGGTGGAAATCCAAACCAGACAAGAGGGAGGCAGATGAAAGAAGATGTCCCAAAACATGAGATGGAAGAGACCTCAGGCCCTGACCAGAGCATGAGAAGCCTTCAGAGTAGCTTTGGCAAGTACTGAATGGGATCCAGCAGTTGATGGACCCAGGCTTCACTCACTCCAACCATTCATAGGTGACATTTCCTCTGTTTACACCCAAACTCCACCCAGAGGACTGATAACAACACACACCCACCTTTTATAGAGTGTAAAATTTAGTAGAAAACTTTAGACTCAAATTAAGATGCTTTGCTATCAGACATTGTGATCATTTGATTATTATGATTTGTTGATGGACTGATTATTGACCATGATTTGCATTGCCACATGTGTAACTATCACAATGACTGATGTACCTAAATGTGTCATGATCAATCAATAGGCCAAAAGAGAATCAGGCCAGTCAATAAATGTATACACTGTTATTGAAGTTTCTAATTTCATTACAGTCCATCCTGTCTGTTGACATCTCTGTCTTATTTGTGTGGACAAGTCATCAATGTGATTCATTGTTTGTGAAATAATTACTTATGTGACAAACTAGCTCAAAAATGAATTCAATAACCCAAGAGTAAATTAAGACTCTGGATCTTTAAACTGTTCATGACTCATGTTTCCTTGCACCTGGTTCACCCTGAGAAAATCTTTTTTAGATATTTTCACAGATTGAATGATATTTTCACAGATCGAGAGCTATCATATTGCAGGTGAAAGGGGGCATAGTCAAATCTATTTGTTCATTGTTTTTTTTCCAGAAAAAGAGGACCATTTACTCCTAGACAAAGTAAACAAAAATGAGTCTGTAAAAGATCAAGGGTCGTATTCTTGGTTTATTTACATATTAGAAGTGGATGGGGCCCAGTTTCCTTCAACAGAAATGGGTCATGCACATCAGTGATTACCAGTCCCTTCAGAATATACGACAGCAACCTCTTGTGGTTTTGCCACCATTATTATTGCATATGCACCGACACTCGATTCCTCTGATGATGTAAAGGATTCGTTCTATGTGGAGTTAGACTCCGTGATCAAGGCAGTTCCAAAATCTGACTACATTTATATGCTCGGTGATTTCAATGCTCGTGTGGGCAAGGACTCGAGTTCATGGCCAGTGTGCCTTGGAAAATACAACATCGGTCGCATGAATGAAAATGGGCAAAGGCTGCTGGAGCATTGTACCAGAAATGACCTATGTATTACAAACTCCTTTTTTAAAACAAAAGAGATGCATAAGGTCACATGGAAACATCCAAGATCCGGCCATTGGCACCAGCTGGACTTCATCATCACACGGAGACAACATCTGAACCATATATCATTGACTCGAAGTTACCACAGTGCTGACTGTGATACGGATCATTCTTTGGTTGTTGCAAGGGTTAGACTGAGACCAAAGAGAATCTACACAGCTAAACACAAATCTAGCCCCAGGATTAATATTATTAACACTCACGATCCTGAAAAGTGCTTTCAGTTTAAACAGCAACTTGAAGACGCTTTCACTGATACACCAGAAAATTGTACAGTAAATGAAAAGTGGGGTCAACTTAAGGAAACTCTTTATAAAACTGCCGTAGGGGTTTACGGCACTGTGGATCATAAGAGGCAGGATTGGTTTGCGGCAAACAGCGAGACTCTGCAGCCCTTGATTGACAAGAAGAAGATAGCTCTCTTAAGAAACAAGGAAAGACCAACGCGTAACACTCTGAGTGAGCTAAGGCAAGCTAGGAAGAATGTGCAAAAAGCTGCCAGGCAGTGTGCAAATGATTATTGGATAAAGTTATGTGAGTCCATTAAAATCGCAAGTGATAAGGGAAACATAAGAAGCATGTATGAAGGAATAAAGAAAGCCTGTGGTCCAGTGATCAAAAGAAGTGAAACATTGAAAACCTTCACTGGAGAAATCATAACTGATAAGAAACAGCAGATGGACAGATGGGTAGAGCACTATTTGGAGCTTTATTCAAGTGAGACCAAACTAGCGGATGATGCCCTCAACGCCATAGAGGCTCTACCAACTCTTGACCACCTGGACACACTTCCCACCATAACAGAAGTTAAGTGTGCTATAAATGAACTTGCATCTGGCAAGGCTCCAGGTAAGGATGGGATTCCAATAGAGGTTATCAGGAGTGGGCAAGACACACTCACTCTACAGATCCACCAGCTAATAGAGCTATGCTGGCGAGAAGGACAAGTCCCACAGGATTTCAAAGATTCAAGCATCATAACACTGTACAAGAACAAGGGCGATCGGAGCGACTGCAACAACTATAGGGGTATCTCACTTCTGTGTATTGTTGGAAAAGTATTTGCCAGAATTGTTCTGCGCAGACTTCAAGTCCTAGGAAATCAAGTCTACCCCGAATCACAGTGTGGCTTTCGACAGAACCGGTCTACCATTGATATGATATTCTCATTGCGACAAATGCAAGAACAATGCCGTGAACAGAATCAACCACTGTTTATTGCCTTCATCGACCTCACAAAAGCATTTGATTTGGTCAGTCGTGAGGGTCTGTTCAAGGCACTAAAGAAGATTGGCTGCCCACTAACTCTTCTGTCCATTGTGGAATCGTTCCACACAGGCATGAAGGGTATAATCAAGTTTGATGGTGCAACTTTTGAAGAATTTTAAATCAAGAGTGGAGTTAAGCAAGGTTGTGTACTAGCTCCCACCCTCTTTGGAATATACTTTTCACTTCTACTGAAATATACATTCACTCACGCTCAGATGGCGGCCTCTACAATGCTCAGAGATTGAAGGCCAAGACTAAAATTAGGAGGGTACTGATCAGAGTGTTGCTTTTTGCAGATGAAGCTGCAATTACGACCCACTCTGAGGGAGAATTGCAATGTCTACTATCTGCATTCTCCAATGCTTGTTCTGAATTTGGTTTAACAATTAGCAAAATGAAGACACAGATTATGTCACAAGGTGCAAATGGTGTCACGATGCGGGGTCCTGGGCTTAGGTTCATTATGCTTGGCTACTGACAAAATCCCCTTAACAGGACAACACAACTCAAGTGAAAGCACCAACAAGTCTTTCAAACTATATGAGACGAACGGCAACGCCTTTATTGCCGGCAGACAATTAGTTAGTCTGTTAGTGATGTGCAAATTAGAGTCTTCAGACTGTAACCCACTACTCTAACTATCGCACTGATTCTACAACTCGTACATACATATGTAGCTGGACTGTTAGGCCACTGAGAGTGATAACGCCTGCATTGGAGGTGTCATGATGTCTAGGGACAAGTCCATTTGCCCATACCTCCTCACGTGCTCTAGTGTGGTTGCGTTTGGAAAATACCTACTGCATGGTATCGTACCGACAAAAATATCGTCGACTGTATTGTGTGAAGGCTGCTGGTCGAATGCCCCCA
Organism: Cepaea hortensis; assembly: GCA_963921405.1. Taxonomy (NCBI): domain Eukaryota; kingdom Metazoa; phylum Mollusca; class Gastropoda; order Stylommatophora; family Helicidae; genus Cepaea; species Cepaea hortensis. Next base: position 339,770,736 of record OY992876.1, read on the forward strand.
AAACTACCGTTGAGTAGTTATGCTACGTACTGTATGACGTGGCATTTGTTTATTCTAAGTGCTCTATTGTACACCTTTCTAAGACTTTCCTATTTCTAATTATTGATGCACTCGCTCATCATTTTAACTCATCTATGCTGTCATCAGCTTCATGACCATCAATCTTTATTGACGACACCGAACTAGAGATGGTAGACCATTTTACATATCTAGGATCAGTGGTAAATAGCAAATTATCCCTAGATCAGGAAATCAACATCTGGATTGGTAAGGCAGCAACAACAATGAACAGGTTAAGAAAAAGAGTCTGGGAGAACAGGAAGCTTACTGCCAAAACAAAAGTCCTTGTCTATCAAGCCTGTGTCCTTAGTACTCTTCTTTATGGCAGTGAAACCTGGACAACTTACTCACACCAAGAGAAACGTTTAAACAGCTTTCATATGCGGTGTCTGCGAAGAATTCTTGGTATTAAGTGGCAAGACAAAATCACAAATACTGAAGTATTGGAAAGATCAGGTTGTGTGACGGTTTATTCCATGCCCAGTCTTCGTAGACTTAGATGGATAGGACATCTTAGGAGGATGGATCATGGTAGAATACCAAATGACATCTTTTTTGGTGAATTACAGATGGGTAAGAGATCTCAGGGTCGGCCTCTACTTCGATACAAAGATGTGTGTAAGTGGGACATGATTGATACAGGCATTGATAATGCAGATTGGGAGCAAGTCGCCGCTGAACGTGTTGCATGGAGGGCAAACATCAGAAATGGAATAAAGACAAAGGAGAAAATTATTGCAGATACGTCACACACCGAGCGTGAGACATAAGATGGTGCATGATGGTGGAAATTACCACGTATTCACATGCATCCATTGTGAACGGACATTTACAGCGCAAATGGGCCTTATCAGTCACATTCGCTACTGCCACATTGGCCTTATCAGTCACATTCGCTACTTATAAATAAAAGATGTAGAAATGTGTTAATTAATGTAAAGACAATGTCTGGTGCAGACTGTAATAGTGATTATGTACCGCTTTGTGGGCAAATAAAAGTAAGATTAAAAAGAGGGAAAACATGGTTAAGAACTTGAGACTTAATAAAGAGGTTCTTAAAGTAAATAAAACAAATTCAAGAACAATACAGATTGACTGTGAAAAATAGGTACAATGCAATAGTTAAAATACAGAGTATAAATGAACAATGGGAAATGTTAAGGGACTCCATTAATCAAACTAGCAAAGAAATATTACCGGAGAGAAGCCAAAAGGCTAAGAAAAATTGGATGAATGCAGAAATCTTAACACTGATGGAGAAAAGGAAACAGAATAAAAATGACAAACAAGACTATGCTAAGATAAATAAAGAAATAAGAGATAAATGTGTGAAGGCAAAAGAAAGTTAGTTGGTTAAACGAAGAATGCAAAAAACATTGAAATAAATTCCATTAAAGATCCAAAAAATATTCACAGACAAATAAGTGAGCTCACAGGAATAAAAATAAAAATAAATAAGCGTGTTTGAAATCAAAAACAGGAAAGATATTATTGGAGGAAGGTGCTATAATGAAGAGATAGAATGAGTATATAAGAGAATTATATAATTGAGAAAGGGAAGAATTAACAGAAGAAAGTAACTTAGAAGGCCCACCTATTCCAAAAGAAGAATTCGCTGACGTTATCAAACATATGAAGAATGGAAAAACAGCTGGGCCAGATGAAATCACAATAGAAGAATTGAAAGTATTAGAAGAATTTGTAGTAGATATATTAACCAAAATGTTGAATGATATCTACAGCAGTGGATATTTACTGAGCGATATGCTGAAATCTGTACTTATAGCTATACCAAAAAGACCTGGAGCAATTGAATGCGAAGATTTTCGTACAATTAACCTAATAAACCATGCCACTAAGCTTCTACTCAGAATTATAATGAGAAGAGCAAGAAAGAAAATAAAAATGGAAATTAGTGAAGAACAGTATGGTTTTGTGGAAGGAAAGAGTACAAACAATGCAATATATATATATATATATATATATATATATATATATATATATATATATATATATATATATATATATATATATATATATATATATTACGAACACTAATAGAAAGGTCAAGAGAGACACATAAAAACATATATTTGTGCTTCATAGACTATACTAAGGCATTTGATAAAGTAAAACATGATGAACTGATTAAAATGTTGGATTACATCAACATTGATGGGAAAGATGTAAGAGTAATAAAGAATATTTACTGGAACCAAGTAGCAGCAATTAAAATGGGAAATAAAGAGGGTAGTTACAAATAGATAAAGCTAGGAGTACAACAGGGGTATGTCTTGTCACCGGATATCTTCTCCCTCTATAGTGAAGTAATAATGAGAGAGATCAAAGAGAAGCCAGGAATGCTAATCGGTGGTTATAATATAATCAATATACGCCAGGGGTGGGCAAACTACGGCCCGCGTGCCGCATGCGGCCCGCCAAGGGCGCGAGGACATTTAGAAATAAAAAGTTTTAATTAGTTTTTAAGTTATTTTGTTGAATTTTACAGAATTTTATGTACCGTTATGATGAGTGTCAATAAAAAACGTAAGATTGAAGATCAATGCTGTGTTTTTAATGATGAATGGATAACTATGTACTGTTTTATAAAATATATATATATATAATATATATATATATATATATATATATATATATATATATATATATATATATATATATATATATATATATATATATATATATATATTGTGCTATGGAGAGGCAATAACTCCATCCCTGGTCTTAACTGGTCTCGGAATCAAAGCGAGAGGCAACTGTTACGGGTTATAAGTCCTTGTCAGTTGGCGTAGACATGGGGCGCCACGCGTTGCCTCTGACGGTGGGAGACACCTATAGGTGTCACTGATCAGCTACCGCCCGCCTCAAGCTGGGCAGCCCCCAGCCAATTGGGTGCTGATCCGCCACAGCCTGCCTGCTTCAATGGGTGCTTGGGGCTAGGACAAAATCTGAATCGCAGGCTGTAAAACCAATGCACCAGGTACAAACAAAAATAAAAATAGAAACCTCAAGCTACGGCTTGCAACCTGGAACGTGAGAACCATGTGTCCAGGATTTTCCACTGACTTTGACGACGCCGAACTAGAGATAGTAGACCATTTTACATATCTAGGATCAGTGGTAAATAGCAAATTATCCCTAGATCAGGAAATCAACATCCGGATTGGTAAGGCAGCAACAACAATGAACAGGTTAAGAAAAAGAGTCTGGGAGAACAGGAAGCTTACTGCCAAAACAAAAGTCCTTGTCTATCAAGCCTGTGTCCTTAGTACTCTTCTCTATGGCAGTGAAACCTGGACAACTTACTCACACCAAGAGAACAATTTAAACAGCTTTCATATGCGGTGTCTGCGAAGAATTCTTGGTATTAAGTGGCAAGACAAAATCACAAATACTGAAGTATTGGAAAGATCAGGTTGTGTGACAGTTTATTCCATGCTCAGTCTTCGTAGACTTAGATGGATAGGACATCTTAGGAGGATGGATGATGGTAGAATACCAACGGATATCTTTTTTGGTGAATTACAGATGGGTAAGAGATCTCAGGGTCGGCCTCTACTACGATACAAAGATGTGTGTAAGCGGGACATGATTGATACAGGCATTGATAATGCACATTGGGAGCAAGTCGCTGCTGAACGTGTTGCATGGAGGGCAAATATCAGAAATGGAATAAAGTCAAAGGAGAAAATTATTGCAGAAAAGTCACACACCAAGCGTTTGAGACGTAAGATGGTGCATGATGGTGGAAATGACCACGTGTTCACATGCACCCACTGTGAACGGACATTTACAGCGCGAATTGGCCTTATCAGTCACACTCGCTACCGCCATAGGTAAAAGTTATTATGCCTTTTTAGAGCACAAACTATCGTCTGTCAAGACGGCAAGGTGCCAATGATATATATATATATATATATATATATATATATATATATATATATATATATATATATATATATATATATACATATATATCATGTGCCATGCCGGAAAGCGTGGGCGGTCATGACTCGCCATTTCACTCGATCACCAGTGTCGTGGATCAGCTCAGTGTTCCTGTCTCGTCCATGCCATGTGGCCAAGCCATCCAGGTATTTTCCTCTCGGTCTTCCTCTCGGTCTGTTCCCCTTGATCTTGCCAGTTGTCACTAAGTTCTCCAACCCATTTCTTCTCATAACATGTCCAAAAAATTTTGACTGTCTACGTCTAATTTCTCTAATCAGTCTGCGGTGTTCATTTGTCTCCTGTAGTACTTGGTCATTGGTTTTTCTGTCTGTCCATGGTATTCTTTGCATTTTCCTCAGAAACCACATTTCTGCAGCCATCAGATGCTTTTCAGCTTGACTGCTCACTGTCCAAGTTTCACATCCATACAAAAGAACAGGCTCTATGTATCCCCTCAACACTCTTTTTCTCGTTTCAATTGACATCTTTTTATTGGTCAGAATGTTTTTCATCTTGCTAAAGGCTACTTTCGCCATGGCGATTCTTGTTCTAATCTCTTCAAGGCATCTCCCATCAGATGTTATAACTGTTCCAAGATAATTGTACCGATTCACTTGTTGAAGAATATTTCCATTTACTCGTATATTACATTGTGGCACTTCTTCCTTCCTACTGACGACCATAACCTGAGTCTTTTTACAATTTAATTCTAACCCCAGTTGCTCACTGTGTACAACAACCGCATCTACTAATTGTTGCAGGTCCTGCGCATTGTCTGCAATTAATACTGTATCATCTGCATATCTAATGTTATTGATGTTTCGTCCTCCAATTTATATATATATATATATATATATATATATATATATATATATATATATATATATATATATATATATATATATATATAATTTATTATATATATATATATATATATATATATATATAATAATTTTCCAACCATTGAAGAGAGAATACAAGTTTGCAGGGCACGCGCCTACCTCAGAATTAACGCAAACACACAACATCCACTGCATAGTGAAATTAGGAAGGTGAAGGGCAGCAGGTTAAAAAGAGGACGGTCGTGGATGGGTCAAGCCGAAGACATTCTTCAACAGGTGTGTTCACTTGAGGACTTAGAACCTGGCGAGGAGTGGGTGCAAGTGCCAACAGACTTCTGCACATCCTTTTCAGTTTGCATCCAACTAGATAGAAAATGCAGACAAGAAAATCCGGCTGCTGTTGAGGCTGAAGTACAAGCGTTGATTTTCGAGAATTCGCTAGACGATGACGCGGTCATCTACACAGATGGGTCGGTCGTCCGACATGTGAGAAGCTCATGGGCCTTTACAGCTCGGGCCGGAGGGAGAATTGTGAAGGAGGACTCTGGTGCTTTCACTGAAACCACAAGTAGCCTGACCATGGAAGTCATGGTAGTAAGTAAAGCAATAACATGGCTCGAGACACAGACATTCACTAGGGCTTGTTTCCTTAGCGACTCAATGAACATGATCAAGAGGATAGAGGAGGGGTCGATCCGAAGAGAATGGTTGCTGCCTCTGAAGCGGTCTCGGCTGGCAAAGATTAGTTTCATCTTCGTGCCAGGGCATGCGGGAGTACAAGGAAATGAGCGGGCTGACAAGCTCGCAGGTGAGGCTACTGTGGAGGGCGGACGCGCCATGGACCAGGCTGACATTCTGAATGCTCTACGAGAAGTGAGACTTTTGCGAGAACCAAGTGATGACTGTGAATCTACAACAATGGCCAGACTGCGAGAGCAGCAAATTAAAAGAGGGGTGGCCAAACAAGAACACTATGCAGGAAGCCAAAGAAGATTGATAAACCAACACAGAACTGGCGTCGTTAGCCGCTACACGCTGCGGGATTTGCTGAGGAGGGGATCCGAGCACTTATGGACTGAATGGTTCGATGAGCAACGAGGATGATCTGTCGACTAACTAACTAACTGTTTTATAAAAGTTGGTAGCAAATCAGTTTGCTTTTTGTGTCGTGAGTCAGTGGCTTTCTTCAAGGAGTACAATTTAAAAAGACATTATCAAACAAAACATTCAGATACAATTTAACGACCGAAGAGAAGGAAAGGAAATGCCTTGAGTTGGTGAAAACTTTGGAGAAACAGCAAACTCTTTTCACTAAACAGTCTTCAATTCAAGATGCTGCAACTGAAGCTAGTCTTGTGCTGTCACACAGAATTGTAAAACAGAATAAGCCATTTTCTGATGGCGAGTTCATCAAGGAATGTTTGCTAGATGCAGCAAACATTATGTGTCCAGAACAAAAAACCAGATTTGACAACATTACTTTATAAAGGAGAACTGTGGTCAGACGTGTTGACAAGATCAGTGATAATTTGATGCATAAACTTCAAGATGCAAGTAAACAATTTTTGTGGTACCCTCTTGCATTGGATGAGAGTACCGATGTACATGATACTGCCCAATTATTGATATTTATACCTGGAATAAACTCTTCTTTCAAACTCACTGAAGAGTTACTGAGTGTTGAGTCACTCAAAGACACAACCACAGGCCATGATATATTCAATGCTGTTACTAACTGTATTGAAAGAACTGGGTTGGTTTGGAACAAGATGGCAAGTGTTACAACTGACGGAGCTCGTGCTTTGATTGGAAAAAATGTAGGTCTGGTAAAGTTGATAAGTGATAAGATTAAAGCATAATATCCAGACCACACATTATTACCACTTCACAGTGCGATTCATCAAGAGAGTCTATGTAAAACTGTTTTGAATCTCAAGCATGTTATTGACCCAGTTGTCAGTGTCATCAACCTCATCAGATCAAGAGGACTAAATCACAGACAGTTCAAGTCATTACTTGACGATTTGGAAACTGAACATTCCGATGTCCTGAACCACACCAATGTTCGATGGCTGAGTCTCGGCAAGGTGTTGAGGCGAGTGTGGGAATTCAGAGAAGAAATAGTGATGTTCCTAGAGATGAAGAGCATTGAATGTGACTTTAATACTAACATTGTCAATAAAGAGTGGCAGTTAGACTTTATGTTTGCCATTGAAATTATGGAAAAGTTAAATGAACTGAATGTCAAACTTCAGGGCAATGGTGTGTTTACACATGCATTGTATTTATACGTAAAATCATTTCAGGCAAAACTCTCACTGTTCTCCAGACAAGCAAGTGAAAAAAGATTTTGTCACTTCCCTTTGCTGAAACAAGAAACCATTTCTGGTGAAATGACTGAAAAATACAAAGCCCAATTAGATGCATTGATTGAAGAATTTGGATGGGGATTCCAAGATTTCAAGATATTAGAGCCATAGTTCAATATTCTCAGTTTACCTTTTAGTGCAGAAGCTGATACAGCCACAGAGGACATACAGTTGGAGCTGCTTGACTTACAAGCAGATCATGACCTGAAAGAGAAATTCAAGGCTGACGGTTTGCTGGATTTCTATGGATCTTTATCACAAGAATCATTTTCCCAACTTGAAAAACTTTGCAGCTAAACTTTTATCATTATTTGGATCAATATATATTTGCGAACAAGCATTCTCTTGCTTGAAGATCAACACATCTAAGAATAGGTCTTTATTGTCGGACTGCAACTTGCATGCTTGCGAATTTCAACAAGTAAACTTGCTCCAGATTTCAAAAATATTGTCGAAAATTGCAAGCAGTTACATACATCTCATTAGAAATCAACAACTGTAGTGACAATGTAGTCGCTGTGTATCTAAATTAAAGCCATTGATAGATAATAAAGAATATTTGTTATAATAACAAGTTGTAAAATCGTGTTAACAAATTAGTAAAAGTTTTTGTCCATATTGTCAAATATAATGTATAAGTACAATAAAATTACAATAACTAGTTATTTATACTGCTTAGTAACCTATAAATAATTAATAATTACTTATTGTGATAGGTTGCTGTAAACAAAATGGATATATATATATATATATATATATATATATATATATATATATATATATATATATATATATATATATATGCGGCCCGCCAATAGCTTCACATTTGTCAATGCGGCCCTCCGCACGCACGCATGCATGCACGCACGCACGCATGCATGCACGCACGCACGCACACACATACACACACACACACACATATATATATATATATATATATATATATATATATATATATATATATATGCGGCCCGCCAATAGCTTTACATTTGTCAATGCGGCCCTCCACACGAAAGGTTTGCCCTGATATACGCTATGCAGATGACACAGTATTGATGGCGGAAAATGCAACAAACTTACAACAATTGTTGGACATTGTAGTAACAGAGAGTGCACAGAAAGGACTCTCCTTGAATATCAAGAAAACAGTAACTTGGTGATATCAAAGAAAAAGGTGACACCAAAATGTGACATAGAAATAGAAGGGTAAATTGTTAACCAAGTGGATGATTTTAAATACCTAGGGGCACTTATAACATCAGATGGAAGATGTACAACAGAGATTAATAGAAGTATAGGGCAGGCAGAAGCCGCATTTCAGAAAATGAAGAGTATCTTATGCAATAAGTCACTATCAATGAATGTAAGAAAGAGAGTGCTAAAATGCTATATAGAACCAGTTTTGCTGTATGGCAGCAAATCTTCGAATGTAAATGAACAAATTAGGAAGAACTTAGAAGCAACAGAGATGTAGTTTTTGAGACGAATGTTGTGAATTCCTTGGACTGCCAGAGTAACTAACAACGATTGCTTGAAAGAGGCTAATGAAACTAGAACACTGTATACAACAATAAGAAAGAGACAAACAGCTTTCTTTGGTCATGTGTTGATAAGAGAGGCATTGGAGAACATTGGAGAGTTGATTCAGAACACCAAAGACCGAGATCTGTGGAGAGCCATGAACGCCTACGCCAGCTGGCAGAGCACTTTATGGTGATGATAAACACACAAGAAAGGAAAGAGAAGATGAAGGGCATATACCATGTCAGATACTTTAGCTATATGAGGTCTTCAATTAATGTTCTCGACATATACCATGTCAGATACTGCTTTAGTTATGTGAGGTCTTCAATTAATGTTCTCAGCTTATACACAGTGTTTATTGGACCCTTGTCTTCTACAAACCCACATTGCTCTCCTCCAATTTTGGGTTGTACTTTCTTCCTAACTTTTTGCATGATAATTCTTAGCATATTCATCAGCTGACACAATTAAATGACAGATGACATAAATTACATGACAGGTGTCATAATCTACATGACAGGTATCAATATATCAGCTGTCATAACCTAAATAACAGTTGCCATATAGCGATATGTTACAAATTTTGTACTACATGCCAACTTTACATATCAAATAGTATAACCTCATGTCATAACCTCGATGTCACCTGTCAGTGTAGAAAATTCCATCATCATCATCTACCTTGCCAGCTGGCGTATGTGTTCCTCTTTTATACAGATCTCGGTCCATGGTTATAATCAGTTAGCTTCCTTAACACAGTTTTATTTCACCTTGAGCGCTTTACATGCAAACTTTTAATGTCCAAAGGTTAGTTAATTCATTACGTCCTATTTTACGCTGAACACTTTACATACCAGCTTCTAATTCAAAAGTTAGTTAATTCACAATGTCTTGTTTTACGTTGAACACTTTATATGCCAACTTCTAATGTCAAATGTTAGTTACGTGCCATAATTTCATCTCTTGTGTGTACTTTCTGCGCAGGGATGTAGACCAGGAGTTTCCTCTCAAGATTTTCGTCGGTGTTACGGAGTTTCGTGCATCTGAGCGAATCAAGCCTTGAATGTTTGTCGCAGCATGTGGATTATTGTGTGGTGTTCAGGTTTGTTTTCAAATGGCGGACCAGCGTGTGTAACCCCATACAAAGAGTCAACAAACGATCGATTCGGCGGCGAGGACGACGACATAAGCGGCAGGGCAGATGGGCTGGAGTCAGACGTTTCAGGCGCAAATGTGACCGCCTGGGCCTCAAGAACACGCGTATTCTATATTGGAATTGTGTCAGCGCAAAACGAGGCCCCATTCTGGAAAGCCGTGCATACAGGAACAATAATGTAGCGCTTCAGGAGACGAGACTGTGTGTTAATTCACTCCATATAGCCGGCTTCAAAGGTTTTTACAACAGGCGACACCTGGGAATGGCAATTCTTATTTGTGACAGTATAGTGGCTTCAGAGATAGACATGTCCAGGTGGGACAGCGACGAGATACAAATACAGCCTGTTAAGAGTTCAATCCCTCCTCTACTGTGTGTCCACCGTGACGAGGTAGAGGGGCTTGTGCGTTCCAATGACCCAAAGAGCTTTGCTGACGGTAGCATAGCTACTGGTAGGATCACCCATGTCGGACAGGTCAAGGGAGAGGAACCAGACGAAGAGACACAAAAACCTGCTGCCTTGTAAGTAGACTGGGGACAGTCAAAGGCTAGGGAAAGCACCCCGAAAAATGCTTGTCGAAATTGGATGTACTGAGCCACAGGCTTGACAAAGCAACGTAACTTAATCAATTCATGATGCCACAGATGAAAATTAATAGTTATGGTGCTAATCCCGTGAAGTCCCATCAGGCGGTGATAGTGCTGGGCCCCCTGCCTCGAGGGGGTCCACCCATTACTACTGGTTATCACCTTCCCCTGTGCTGTGGAGTCAAGGCACAGAGGAGTAGGTTAAGAGCTATTGACCAAACACCCCGGACACTCAACATATTACAGTGGAATGCCGAAGGAGTGTAATAAGAAAGTCTCCCTAACAAAGCGTCTTCATAAAGATAGATGTGGCATGCATTCAAGAGACACACCTCAATGTCAATTGCAAATTCTCAGTCAGAAGCAAATCTAACAATAGAAGAAATGGAACAGGCAATGGATACCCTAATAAAGAAGAAATCACCAGGAAAGGATGAAATCACAAATGAAATGCTAATAGGACTAGGCACTAAGGCAAAAACGAAACTACTAGAAGTCCTAAATTACAGATGGAAGAGAGGAATAGTCCCAAAGGCATAGAAGGAAGCTATACTAATACCAGTCCCAAAGAAAGGAAAAGACCTGGAAGAACTAAATGGCTATCGACCTATCAGTCTACTTAGCTGTATAGGAAAATTAATGGAACACATTATCAATAGCAGGCTAACATGGCATCTGGAAGAAAACCAACTCTTAACACCACACCAAGCAGGATTCAGAAAGTACAGATCCACTGAAGATCAAATAGCCTATATAGCTCAGGAAATAGAAGATTCCAAGAGAAAAAGCACACACTAGCGGTTTGGATAGATTTAGAAAAAGCATTTGATAAAGTTAGGAAGGAAGTACTGAAAGCAAAGCTGCAAAAAATGCATTTTTGTGGGAAAATGTACAAATGGATCAGCCTTGAGAACAGAACTGCCAGGACAAAAGTACAAGGACAAACCAGCAAAATGATGTCCCCCAAGGAGGAGTTCTTTCACCAGCATTATTCCTAGCACATATAAATGACATCACAGACAATTTTCCAGCCAGAGTACACACATCCTCCTTTGCAGATGACATAGCCATATGGACATCTGAAGAATACATTAGTACAGCTAGCAGCAGAATACAGCAAACCTTATTAGCGCTAGAGGATTGGTCAAAATCATGGCTAGTGAAGATAAGAGAGAAGAAAACAACATGCACAGAGTTCTCCCTCTCAAATAAAACTCAGCAACCTAAACTGGTATTGAATGGAAAAATATTGCGTCATGAAGAAAATCCAAACTATCTAGGAGTCACCTTTGATCGTCACCTGACATGGAAGACACAGGTTGAGAAAAATCAAACAAGAGCAAGGCAGAGAATGGCAATCGTGAAAAAGCTTGCTGGTACTACGTGGGGAGCAGATGAGAAAGTTCTCAAGAAGTTATATACTGCACTAGTGAGGCCAGTACTGCAATATGGCATTGCAGCTTGGGCAACAGCAGCAAAGTCAAATTAAGTAGAGTCCAAAATCAAGGAATGTGAATCATAACTGGAGGCCTGAAGACAATGCCTATTAATGGACTAGAAAAGATCACTTGTTTACAACCAATGCAGGATAGAAGAGATAGCAGAGCCTAGCAACAAGCAGAACAATTTAGAAGATTGACAGACCACCCTATGTATAACAGGTTTAATGGTTTTGGAAAGGGAAGACTGAAGCGTAGCAACATTGTAGAAACTGCAAAACGAAAGATTAGGGCAGATCCTATACTTAACATATCAACAGTCAAACCCATTTACAATGCACACAAGTTCCCAGCTTGGAGACAGCAGCAACTGCCTGAGATGATAGAAAACATTCCTGGTATTGAGAAAAAGAACACTCAGAATGAAATCAAACATTACCCAAGTAGCAATTGGAACCATGCATATATAAATGGATCAGCCAAAAATTCAATAGAAAATGGAGGAGGAATTCTCCTAAATTTAAAACAATGGAGTGAAAAAATCACAGTCAGTGGCAACTGGAAAATTTTCAAGTAACTTCAAAACGGAGGTAGAGGCTTTGAGATACCGATGAATGTAATTGTGGAACTGGTAAAATGACAGCTAAACATTTGCTGCAGGAGTGTCCAATATATGCAGAACAGAGAAAAATATTTTGGCCCACACCTGCTTCATTTGAGGACAAGCTCTATTGAGATATCAACAAGTCCAAGTTGACTGCAGCTTACTTCAACTACATCCAGGTTGACTTCTAAAGGTGCATGAAGAAGTATTTAGACTGCCACACTTCATACCACAGGTATGTCGGTTACAAAAGCGTCCCAGAGGCATGAAATGGAATATTGCTTGGATAGCAAATCCATTACGTGGAAAGTCTGAATCAAAAGCTGATTGTGTGGGCATCATCAAAGGTGAAAGAAGAGCCCCAGTGGCATGAAATTGAATATTGCTTGGACAGCAAATCCATTACGTGGAAAGTCTGAATCGAAAGCTCACTGTGTGGATGTCATCTGCAGACTGCATTTTTCTGGTTTCCGAGAGAACAGCCTATGGTGAAAGGAAGGCCCAATATACGGAAGTGAGGCTAAACAGCCATGAGCCAGACGTGACGATTCCTTCGGTGAGCCCAGTACCAGAGCGCTGTGTGTCGGCTCAGCGATTATGGATGCCTCCTTGGATGGCGGGGAATGCCCATGGTCTGTCCCTGCCTTCCCTTGAGGGTTGACCAGGATGTCTTTGGCTGTTCTAAATGGGCCAGCTGGGATGGGGGATAACACCACAACAGTGAGAGTCAAACGTACTAAGAAACCCCCCGGTCAACAAATTCCCGCAGAAGTCGGATGTGTCGGCCTAACGACGCAAGAACGCAGCTCTGCTGTAACCAGGCACAATGCAATCACGTCCGAAAAAGAAAAGAAAAAACTCAGGATGAACGCAGCAGAAGAAGAAAAGTTCAATCCGGTCAACCATTCATGCTGGTTAATGTTTATGCCTGCAACGCGAGGGTGGATTCCCAGAGGTGGCAGTGCCTGAGTGACATATTATGTCAAGAGAGAAATGTCATTTTCTGTGGCGATTTCAACGCTAAAGGCAGATCACGGGGAAATATTTTTCCAACACACAAGGGTATAAGCTCGAGACTGCACTTGAAACCATCTTCCTTGTCTGTATCAACAGTGGCTGTGTCACCAGGACAGCAAGTCGTCCAGGTGATGAGGACAGTGTTATTGACCTGGCGCTGTATCTCCTTCACTCACTACAGTGTGTAGATGGGGTGTCCTAGGGTACCATGGCAGCGACCACCATCCTTGCAGCATATTGATGGAGAAATGCAGAACCAGGCAGCACAGGTCAATGTTCAAGACTTTCAAGTATGACAGTACAGGGCAAGATGTGGTGAGTAGAATAAGGCGCGGCAAGTGCAGATATCATCATGGCAGGAAAAAGCTGGAATTGTGAGGTGGAAAAGGCATAGATGGATAAGCACGGTGCTGCAAGGGGATGGCAAAACGCCAAGAGGAACAGAGTTGCCCAACCTAGCCTTATTTTGCACTTGTAACGAGAGATGGACATAAGAGTTAGCAATTTCAAAAAAAACTAGTTAAAGTGGTTACAAGTGAAAAGTGGGCAAAGTTATGTCAAAAGATAAGCACAAACAAGTCACTGAAATGGTTCTAGCGACTACATAAAAGTATGAATGGGGTAGTCAAGAATAAACGTATTCCTGACTTTCAAGGTGCTGACCTCATCTGGCAGAGGACTGACGAGAATAAGGGCAAAGCCCAAAGCCCTTTTTGAACGCTATCTAGAGCAGAGCAACCAGACAGACATGAGAGGCTGACATCTTGCCAAGGTGGTTACTTCAGATAGGTGTAAAGCCCAGAAAATTTCAGATGAAGACACAGTGCCAGTGAAAGAGATCAGGGCTGTGCTTCAACGAACAAAAAACGACACTCAAGGGCCAGATGATATAAGGTAAGATGATATTAGTATGTGTACCGAGAACTAGTTAATGGAACTAGCAGACAAGTACAACAACAGTATAGGGAGTGCTAGCATCAAGGAGGAGTGGTTGTACAGCTATCTGATTCCCTTGCCGAAGCCTGGCAAAGACCGCACAAAAATTTAGGGATACTGGATAATAACTATGCAGAATACAACAAGCAAGCTGCTGGCGAGGTTAATTACCAGAAAAATATCAAGCCAGCTAGAGAGACGAGGTTTTTATCCCACCTACCCTTGGAGGGTACCGTCCAAACAGAGAAACCTGGACCAATGCAGCAGTCTTTGAACATGATGTCTATGAAGGTTTCCACTCAGGCATTAAAACATTTGCTGCAGCGATTGATCTTGAGGACGCGTAAAACAGAGTACCGTTGAATTTTTTAATGTTTCAACTTCTTGAACTCACGATAAGTCCTTTCCTCCTTAGTTGGATTGCTGCATACCTTTCCATCAGAAAGTAGTTTTTAGATGTGGCAGTTGGACTTCAGAACCAACAACAATATATCCTGGCCTACCACAGGGATCATCATTATCTCCGGTGCTGTTTGACGCCTACACTGTGAGAATCACCGGCGAGCAGATCATAGGACCGGGTAGGTCATTGACGTATGCAGAGAATGTGTTAGTGTATCGTCAGAGTAAGGATAGAGATTGGGTTGCTGTGGAACTACAAACAGAACTTAATCACATAAGCACTCAGTGTGTTGAAGATGGAGCAATGGTCAACCCAACAAAGGCAGCAGTGATATGATTCTCTTCGAATAACCATATTGTCAACACTTCAACGCCAACTGTAAATATGGGTTCAGAGACTGTGGAAACAACTCAAGCAATGAATTACCCAGGGATACGATTTGATTGAAGCCTCGCTTATACTGAGCACATAGACCAGGTGATCACAAAGGCCAAGCAGGGTTTGGTTGTGCTGCGGGTGATGGCGGCAGCAACTGTTAGCAGCGTCATCTATGTCTTCTTACGAGGGTCTGGTCCTTTCTGTTTTGGAGTGTGCGATGGCGATCCTGACTCTCAGCCATAAGCAGATGGAAAGGATGGAAAAGATACAGAACGAAGCCATGCGTCTTATTCTTGGATGTACAAGATATAAAGCATGCAGGGCGATGCGCTATCTTCATGAATTTCCAACCATGGGGGACAGAACACAAATTTGCCGAGCACCTGCCTACTTCAGAGTCAACGCAAACACACAACATCCACTGCATAGCGAAATTAAGAAGGTAAAGGGCAGCAGGTTAAAAAGAGGAAAGTCGTAGATGGGTCAAGCCAAAGACATTCTTCAACAGGTGTATATACTTGAGGACTTAAAATCTGGCGAGGAGTGAGTAAAATTGCGAACAGAGTTCTGTACGTCTTTTTCAGTTTCCATCCAACTAGATCCAAATAGAAAATGCAGACAAGAAAATCCGGCTGCTGTGGAGGCAAAAGTACAGGTTTGATCTTCAAGAATTCTTTAGAGGCTGATGCTGTCATTTACACAGATGGGTCCAACGTTAGACAAGTGAGAAGTTCGTGGACCTTTACGGCTCAGGTCGGAGGGAGAGTTGTGAAAGAAGATTCTGGTGCTTTTGCGCGGACCACAAGTAGCCTGACTATGGAAATCATGGCAGTAAGCAAAGCAATAACATAGCTCGAGATACAGACAGTCACTCGAGCATGTTTCCGTAGTGATTAAATGAGTATGCTCAGGAAGATAGAGATGGGGTGGGTCCGGAGAGAGTGGCTGTTGTCTCTGGAGCAGTTTCGGCTGGCAAAGATTAGTTTCATTTTCGTACCAGGGCATGCGGGTGTACAAGGAAATGAGCAGGCTGACAGGCTTGCTGGTAGGGCTACTGTGGAAGGCGGTTGAGCCATGGACCAGGTTGATATTCTTAATGCTCTACGAGAAGCAAGACGTTTGCGAGAACCAAGTGATGACTGCGAATCTACAACGAGATCAGCAAGTTAAAAGAGGGGTGGTCAAACAAGAACACTACGCAGGAAGCCAAAGAAGATTAATAAACCAACATAGAACTGGTGTCGTGAGCCGCTACAC